>JANTPZ010044528.1:0-20569 GCA_025593235.1 Vachellia pachyceras | reverse complement strand
AATGCCATCACTCTTCCTAATCTTTCTTAATTCCAACCTTACCCTTGGTTGACTTTTGACATTTTTGGTCACCTTTGACTTTTTGGTCAACTTTGACTTTTGGGTTGACTTTTGACCAAATTACCAAAATGTCCTTATTATTTGATGACACTTTGAGCCCTAGATTTTTTAGTTGAAATGACCATTTTGCCCTTATCATGTAGGCCAAATGACCATTTTACCCTTAGTCATTTACACTTAGACTTCCCAAGACTAAGGACTTAGTTAATTATGATATTTCTTTCCTTTAGGCATTTTCCTCTATATTTTTCCTTATTTATGGGTCTTAGATTATCATATAATTTACCAATCTAGCCTTTAGTTCAAGCTACAGAAATGCGGATATTACATTATGCATTAGCTTGAAGCTTGGAGGCGTTAAACTCTCAACTACCTGCATTTGTTTCAAAATGTACTGCATTTCACATTCTTGTCAAAACCAGACTACTAATGTATAACCAGTTTAGGAGAAAAAGGTCAACGACGAACAAAGTGGAACTTTGGTTAAAAGCTAGGCCTAAAGGGATTTACTATGTTTATGATGCCTTTAAACAATTCTAGAACAACCTTCAAATAAAGCGAAGCTCAGCATAACATTCTCAAATACTTGTAGACAAAGCTTATACAATTTATTAATTTATGCACTACCTAAAATTACAATAGATTCAATCTTCTAAGAGAACATTGCTAAAAAATTAATACGAATCTTTCTCTAACCTTGAACCATTGCAATTCTCTTTGCATTTGTAGCGTAGGTGCATAGATACGATTAAGTATGTGAGGATGAGCCTTTTCTGCTGCCTTATGCATCATGATATTTCCATCGCTATTTTTACATGTTAGCAAGGCATTCTTGTAGCAAAGCCCATGGATAAGGTTGAAAACCCTAGCCTGCCGATGATCAAGAGCTTCATTGAAACACAGAATGGACATTGGACTGGTGAAAATCTCTGGGATTTCTTTTGATACTCGAAGCACAAAATTGACATTCCCTTCTTTAGTTGCAACAGATAGAGCCTCATATATAATTCCCTTTTGGTATGCTTCCCTTGCTTTCTTACAAACCAGACGAAGAAGCTCATCTGCTCGTGAATGTAGCAACTTTAGCTCTTGTAATTTCTTAACTCCTACATTCATACGTATCACACATGGATCTTTTAGTTAGTTTATTATTTTAATTTATGAGAATTAAGAGATATGAAAGTTAGCATCCATACCCACAAAATTATTGGTGATGTTGATGAGCCTTTGAAGTAGACCAATCCCTGTTAATTAAGACCTGATCTTTTATACCTCTTTTGAACTAATGTTAAAATAAAAATCTGTATGGAAGATAAAACATAGGGAGAATCATAAATAACTCCAGCCGAAAACAAAAATTTTAATTTAGGCTTACACTTTTATCAAATATCTCATAAGGCATGTAGGCTGTATTTAATATTTTTAATTTTGTGATTTTATCTATGTACCCTTTTCTTTTCTCTATTTTTTTGTCCTAACTCTTTTTCTTCTTACTATTTTTTTCGATAAGACATTTCCTTCTAACTCCATACCTTCCCTTTATTTCTTAATTTTCTTGAGAAGTGTGCAAGAAAAATAATTCTTTTTTATTATAATAATTACTAAGATAATTACATGCTTTGTTGTTCACTTGTATATTTAAAAATAAAAAATAAATAAAAATTGAATTAAATAGAAAAAAATAGCAACCAATTCAAAACAAAATAGCAATTTACAAATTCTCATTCAAAACTTGTACAACCCTTTCCATAGCAATTTTTTTTAAAAAAAATTCAGAATAAAATAGCGATTTAAAATTTAGGGTTAAAAGAGAAATTATCATAATATACCTTAATATTGTTGAAAGTCAACTCAAAAATTTAAAGTTGAGACCCTATAATTCAAGTAGATTTAGATTTTAGCATTGGAGTGAAGACTGTTTAAGAATTTGTAATTTAAAAATTGTCACACACATACCTTCAATCTCTGTGTTTAATGACAAAGAGGCATTATGTTCTTTTTAACAACATTTGAAAATCCCTAGTAAGACCTATAAATCTTATTAGAGATTTGATAAAAGTGTATATCTGAATTAGAATATGCGCATTTCCACTGGATTTAACAAAGATTCTCCCTAATAACATATATAGATCCATGATAATGAAAGGGTTCCACTTTTTGATAAGTAGATTTTGCTATCATGATTTTGACTAATCATAAATGAAAAATTTTAATATTAACTACCAGATGTTAATATTATTTTTAAAAAAAGCGATATAAAATTTACACGTTTTTAATGACTTCAAATTTATATGTTTTTTCTATTCTCTTGCCAATATTTTGTAACATACCTGGCTTAGCAAGTTTTGCTTTATCTCCTTGATTTCTATTTCTTGTTGGATGTCCAAACACACATTGTTGACAGCTGTGGTTGAATGTATATTTATATCTTATATGGGCAGAGAAATGACAAAAGATAAGGTCATTAACAAAATACATAAATAACGATGATGATAATAAATAAATAAATAAATAAATAAGATAAGACAACATATAAAAAACGTGTTCTCGATGTTCATTAATTGTATTTGAAATCAAGTTTTGTTAAGGCAATATCTATTTAAATTAATAAACTGAAATACGCTATATAAATTCAATCCAATCCTTTCAATAAGGTTTTAATAATGCCAAGGGGACGAATTAGATATTTTAGAATCTTGTTAAGTGATTTCAAAAGACATGTCTTTTTATCTCCCCAAAGCCACTTCTATCGGCGGCTAGTGGACGACAATGTTATTGCAAAAGTTTTGTTGTAAATAGGTAACGTAGACATTTGAATTGTTAAATTGAACTTGATTATTTCTAAACCTGTATTGTGTAATTGACTATCTATTGAGGTTTATTGAGAAGTGTAAGTTTATTGTAAGAGTTTTGCTGTAAATAATTAATGGAGACTAGTGATTACTGAATTAAACTTAGATGTGTCTGTATATATGTGAGAGACTTGTATTCACGTTTTAATATAGTTTAGGTAATTCAATATGGTAATGATGCATACTACAATCCAAAGAATAAAGAGAAAACAACATGGGCAGCATCTACACCTAATGAGGAAAAAAGAAAGCAAATCATTAAAATATATGGTTAAATACACTAAAACTCACTGTTATAGATCCATCGTTTCCAAAAGACAAGTTCATTTGGCTAAGAATTGCAGTGTTCAAGGCTGCGATCTCATGAATTGGGGTCTTCCTTGCATCAAATGGAACTAGAAGCAATTCTCCGCAATGTTGAAGCAAATCCAACGCAATGTCTACACACACAGAGTCACACCATGAATTGGTAAGAGCATAAAAAACAAAAGTAATATTACACAAGACTTAAGGTTCTTAATACAAGAAATATTAAGGATTGGATTTGATCCTAAAAATAAGATCTCAATCCACTTTATCTCCTAAATTTATAACATTTACGCTTAAAGTATCACCATTATTTATTGCATATATAAAGAAATTTCTATTGAGGCATAGTTCAAACAACGTATAAATACATAATTTAAGTAATTTTCTTAATCTACTCAAATTAATTATCTAGTTCTTACAATAAGGGGTGCAAGTAGTACATCATACCGTAATTTCATATTTATACCGTTACGGTATGATGTACTACTTTCGGTCTTAACAACTGAAAATATTAACAACTGTAAAGAGTGAAATTTTCAAAGTTAAATACCATTTATTGCTAACATTGAAGTTGTTAAAATACCGTAATCTCAGCCTTATATTGAATTAAAAAAAGGACTTACAGAACAATATTACTTCTGAACAAAAATTTTCTGAGTGAATTTATACCTTAAATCAGATAAGTACTAACAAGAATGAAATCCACTTATCAGTCGACCTTAAGCCTTGGATCCAACAAGCTATGACTACAAATCGATCAGAGGAGCGACGATAAATATAGAGCAAGGCATAAATGGAATATGTGCTTTGCTTGCGAACGTTTCTAATGAATCAACTCAATAGATGTTTGCATTCGGCACATTACTTTTAAAAAGGAAAATGAAAAGAACAAGAAAAAAAACTCAGGGAGAAATTAATCGTACCATTTTCTTCTGATTCTTTATCTTCCTTGGATTACAGATGGGTAAAGATCTTTATTTTTTTCCAAACATAAGAAAATAATGAATGGCCGGGAGAATGAGTAAGAAAAAGATATAAGAGGGATATGCAATTAATTGAGAAGAAAGGAAAGAAATGCATTAAAAATTTTAGATAAAATAAAATTATTATTTATATATAGAACCAAGATCATAAGAGAAAATGTTACGAGCGGAGTGAGTTCCATTCCAATCCTTCTTATAATTATACATTTGAAGATGAAATCTACGGTGGAGACTTTATGGGTTTTGGCAGGTACTAGAGCGAGGGGGAGAGAGACTAAAAAGAAGGAGAGAACCGAAGACCCTCGGATGTAGGTATGTAGAAAAGAAAAGGGAACCTACATTTAAATGTTTTTCACTTTAGCTTACACTTCTTGCAAACTTCAAACCCTTTTTTATTTAATGTTTTATGACATTAAGTTAATTTAAAGTCATTATATAAAAAGCTCCGATTAAGAGAATGACGGGAGTTGCACTTTATAACGTAATCCTTAGAAATTAGTTTTAATTCCATCTTCAAGGACTAAAATCAAAAGACTAGTAATAAAGCTGATCAATAAACTACTAATATCTTAAATATTTTTAAAATCATTCGAAATATTTAAAAGATAAATTAAATAATCCACTAAAATAAATTGTTTTTAAAATAATAAAATTACGTAGAAAATAAAATAAAAGGATTTACTTTTTTTTTATTTCATGCAGGCTTGTTGATAGTTGATTACTAGACAGAATATCTAATATAATTAACATATTTACTTTTTGAATTCTCACCATACTTCCCTTCTTGGAAAAGAGTCGTCCTTGACTCTTGAGAATCTTTAAATGATGGTCAAAAACTGTATTTGAAATTCTCCTTTTCATTTATCAAGTTTAAACACATTTAACATCGCTAACCTGAACCTAAATTTGAGAGCCAATTGGATTAAGATCAAGCTCTGGCAGGTATAAGATGTGCCTCTTTGGAGTTCGATCTTCTTATTTGACTCCTTAGGTACGTAGAAAGAAGAAAGAAGCATAAGAAAGGACGAAGCATGAGATGGGGAACACTGAAGGAGGCTTTTGTATAAATCAAACTCGTGGATCTGACTCCTTAGCATAAAAAAGTTTAAATTAACGAATCAGAGAAACAGATTAAGACGTGTTGGGAACACAGAATCATCAAACAATCATTTGCAGAAAGAAAAAGCCTCATCTTCAGCAGTAGAATAATCCTTAATCATATTACCAGTTTCCTCAGGAGCCAACGCTGCAACATAATATAAGAAAGAAGGGCGATGAACCTCGATCAAGAGCTGAGGTTGAGTTATGAGATGCTTAGCTAGACGGCAAACAACGAGAGGCTGAGATCAGAAACGCCAACAGCCAACGGAAGGTAAAGAATAACAGGAGAGATGGAGGCAGAGAAGCAACTAGGAGAGAGATGTGTTAGCTAGTTGACACCTGGTAAAGTTAAAACAATTAAATATAATCTAATACTTATATTTTTATTTTTTTTGCTTGAAACTCCCATATATATTTTTTTTGTTATGCATATTCAGTGATGTTTTGTTATATTTAGTGGCTGTGATTTTTTCATATCTTTTATTGAAATGTTATTAATATTTTTACACTTCTGAAAGTTATACAACGTTAAACCCACTTTTAATAAAAATTTATATGTATTTTTACATATTTAACATCTTTTAAATCTTACGGTCTTTTCCCTTTTTAAAATAATGCAATCAACATTGGTTGTGATTAGGATAAGTGCCAACCAAACAGTATTTCATCACCTAAAAGTCAAATGATGATAATTGTTGCTCATCAGCGTTCCGTACGTTCCATAGATCCTAATAAATATGACAGATCTGAGTCCTATCACGGATAATAAATGATGATAGTGTTTGTTGCTAGTCAGCGTCAAGTCTTCAGCTTACCCTACGTAGTTTCACACCATTACAAATTTATAATTAAATCTCAGATAGAATAAATAATTAATAAAATATTTTAAAAATTTACAAAATTACTGAAAAATTGTAAGAGTAGCTGCTAAGATTATTGATAAAAATTGGTAAGGTTGTTATTAACAACATCAACAGCTACTCCTAGAATTTGATGGTAAATTTATGCAGTGGCGGAGCCATAACCTTCTTGAAGTGGGGACAATTTTTTTATTTTCACGCATATGACAACATATTATTAGCATAGATAATTTGAGTGGATTTAAATCTTAAAAATTAGTGAGTGCATAATAAAAATATAATAGTTATTTACATAAACAAAAAAAAATTCAATGGAGGCATTTACCCACCCTCGTGTATATATAGCTCCGCCTCTAAAATTATAAATCTTTAAATCATTTTATTCATTAATTTTTTTTATTTGAAGTATGACGGTAAATTTCCCTTCTTGTATCTCTCGCACTCGGGCCCTTTAGGTTGGCCTTATGGGTTCTCCATGCTTACTTCCCATTTTTTGTTATATGCAAGTCTGCTTTTTTAATATTCAAATCACCGTCATATACGCATATACGCACAGTAAACATACCAATGTGTCAAATAATAAGATGATGAACTAAAGTATTGTTCTCAGGAAGATTTGATTATGAAATAAATCAAATATTAATGATCACATTTTCATATAATTTGAGTAATGCATATATTTATGATCAAGTCAACACGATTTTGTAAATTACACACGTCAAATCAATAAACCCGCCATGGAAATTTGCCAATTCACATGAGCTTACGGGTTTGAAAGCAAATCGAGACGATATCATAAATGAAGTTGAGAACAATGATGCACATCATGCTAGGTATGTGATTAAATGAAGATGTTGAGGCAAGCGAAGAGCTTGTGTTTCACAATTTACGTTTGATTTTAAAATCTAGATTTTATCCAAGTACTCACATTTTTGGTAAAGTTATTTTAGATATAAAATCTCGGTATGAAATTTAGGTTTTGAAAAAACTATTTTATTCTCAAATCACATAATCTCTCCTAATAAATTTTCTCCTTCTTACCTTTTTTTCTTCTCTCTTTTATCTTTCCTACCTACTTTTTACCTCGGAATCCGTAAAATGTAAAACTTTTCAAGCACAATCACATTTTCAAAATATAGGTTTTATCTCAGAATTTGTAAAAACTATCATCCGAAATATAAATTTTACTTCAAAATTCGTATAAATTACTTTTAAAAGGGCATTCAAACAAATCCAAAGTCATACAGTTAGCTCATTTCTCCAACTCCACGTGAATGTGATATACGGGCAAACATACATTGTTTATGAAAATGTGTATTTTAAAATATGTCTAGTTAATTTAATGATGAGTACTATACAAACTTTCAGTGTGTTTGGGAACTTCCAGTGTGTTTGGGAACTTCCAGTGTGTTTGGGAACTCCATTGGGAGAAAGGAGTTCCGTTGGGAGAAATGAGTTTATGAATGTCTAGATGGTTTTACGGATTTTAAGATGGTTTGTAGTGACTTGTATGCACCGTTTTGGGAACGGAGTTCCCAAACAAGCACAAATTTGTTATTAGAATCAGATAAGGTAAAGATGCAAATATATCTAAACTTTTTCTACATATCTGCTGCAACTTCAGATGAGATCATCTGCAAGAGAGAACGAAGTTATGCGTATCAGTAATTTTATCATGATAAATCTCTATTTTATATAAAAAACGGTATATCTAATATTGAGACTCTGGTACCTTATTTAGGTTTAAATGTATTAATTAGAGGTTAATTTATTAAAAAATAATTATATGAATTAATTGCTAATTTAACATCTCTTATCACTCTTTGAATTGCTTAATGTGTAGGGCATTTTTTGGAATTAAACGTTGAAAGAGGAACTGAGAATAAGCTCGATGGAAACGGAAACTAGTTAGGTAGAAACCAAGAGGGACCAACAATTTTGATATTTTGGAGAACCATGAGTGAGTAACTGAATTGAACAATGGCACCGAAATTTTAGGAAGCAACTGAAACTGATTCTGGTTGGAAATTAACCAAAAAGAACAGATGGCAGATGCTAAAACGTTCCTGGCACCATTTTTATTTTTATTTTTTGGCTGTTATTATTTTGCTCGGGGGACGCTCACTGTTCTGGTTTCCCCCAGACCACACTCACTCCTCTCTCTCCATTATCACATCATTCTCATCCAACAAAATTTCCAACCATCCCTTGGGAGCATTGACAAGAGCTCATCCAATGAAGGCATATTCATGAACTCCTAGGCAGCATTTTTGTTTTTAATTCATTTTCTTATTTTCATTTCTTCATATTTGAAATTAACAAGAAAATAAATAATAGTTTAGATAATGAATTTGGTTCAGATTAATGATAGGACCAATTTCTTTTTAAATCTTGTTGAATTAATTTGCTCATTGATTATCAAGAGACATTTAAGCTTTTGAGAGATTAACCTTGAGGTTGTGTCACTATTTACATAATTTTAGGTATTAAATTTAACTTTTAAACGATTAGAAATCATATTTATTATAGCATCAAATTGATATAAAGTCGTAAGGGATTTGTAGGATTTATTAAAATTAGGATAAGTTAAAGTGTTATAATGGCATATTAGAACATGAAAAATCATAATATACCAATAACAATTAAGGTGATTCAATCAACAAATTAACGTGCCTTTAGTCATATTTTTCAATTTTTAACAGTTATATATTGATCCAAAATGAGTCAATTTATTACTATCGAAGTATTAAAATTCTTAAAAATTAATTGCTCAGAAAATGGAAGTATATAGATATATTGACTTAAAATTTAAAGGAAAAAGAGAGAGAGAGAGAGAGAGAGAGAATAAAATGTACCTACGGTCGACACTTGAGCTTTGGACCCAACAAGCAATGGCTGCAAATCGATCTGAGTAGCGACAAAAAAATTAATCAATGGGTTGATGCGAAAATTTGGTAAGTTTTCGTCCCCTAAGCTTTTCTCAAAGTAACGTTACATGAAAAATTTGAAAATGGAACAATATTTTACTTTTAACAGTTATAAAATAACATTGATGGGTAACATTTTTAATTATATGGGATTAAATTACTCTATTTGAAAGCAATTTAACCTGAAAATTTGGTTAGCATTGCTCATAAAAAAAAAAAACTTCCGGGCAAACGTTGGCCAAAACTTTTGGACAAATTTACATATTGAGGATCAAAATTTATAAACCAACTGCATTGTTGTTTGAATAGCAAAAAATGTCATGAAACAGGGGATTCCTGCCAAGGTCGTCTGGTCATTGAGAATAAGGAGAGAGAGCAGAAAGAACAACAAGAAAGGAACCGAGGATGAAAGCATGAGATGGGAAAACGCCAATGTGGAGCAATCGAGGATAAGCTTTATATAAAAAAACCAGGCTTGTGGATCTGACTCTTTCACATGTAAAAGGATCGATCGGGAATCGGAATTCGGAAAGATCAAGGATGGCAAAACTGGAGAGTTGAGGTTGAGTCGCCATTGAGATCTGAGATGCTCAGCCTGACGACGATGAACTTACGACCATGGAGATCGGTAAACACAGAGCACAGACAGTGACGAAACCAGAACATTAGAGTAATGGAGGCAAATTTTTTATTTCTTAAAAATCATTAGGTGCACGATAAAAATCTAATAATTATTTCCATATAAATCAAAAATTGAGTGGGAATATTTATCCACTTTCAATCTAGCATAGAGTCAAATTCCACTATTTATTCTTACTTTAGAAATGAAGGACTCTTTTCATCCCCACCCACTTAACCTCTGCACCTACCCCTCATTTGTACTTATTCCCACACCAAATCATTTTTCCTTTAAAAATACATTAAAATTTAATATTTTTTTAATTTTATTTCTATTTATTATAGATTAATGAGAATAAAATCAATATATTTTTATCTCCGTGTATTTGTATAATTTTTATGATACTTTTCGTCCAATTACTGTATCTGATGATCTTCAGAAGATACTAAAAATTAATCAGAAATCCATTTTTAAGACTTCATTTAAAAGCTCAAGGTCAGTTCATTCAAGTTAAACAAATAGTTCCTTTTATATACCATACCTTGGAAAAGAGTGAAGGTTGAGCAAAGCAATCATCCCCTTTTAAGTAATTTTATAATTACTCTTTTTATAAAAAAAATAGGCCTGTAAAATTATTTGATAAAAGAAGTATCAAGGGTAAAAATGTAAGATAATATATATATATATATATATATAATGAGATTGGAACTGACATGGCAAACTTGGCTGCGGCAACTGGTCTGGAGGAGGAGTGAACGGTCATTCTGGCTATTGGCTGTGGTGTGTACTACTTAATAATCCCCACATCATTTTTATAACCATGAAACATATATTGGAGCAAATGAGTTACAGAAATATCACTACATATGCATAATGAGAAGTTATTATATAATTAATAATTTCATCAACGTCATCATGAATATACGTTATTCTTAATCATCAAATCATTATTATTGCTCAAAAAAGGCAACTACATAAATATAATTGTATTAAAATTAAAAAATGACAAGAATGAAATGCACTTACCACTTCTTCTTTGCTTCGGCCTTCACATAAGCTATGTATGCATATAGAATTGAGTCCACCTAGGTTCCCCAGCAGCATATGTTGCGTAAATGGAACAAATGTTTGCTTGCGTTGGTTTCCAAGGAATTATCTTTCAATTTCTTTTTTTTTAAAGTAAAAAAAGCTCTACCAATGGGCTTTTAGTCTAATGGAAAAAGGTTAGCTCTTTGCATTATGAAAAACCAAGGCTTAAATTTTGTTGAGAGAAGTGCCTACATTTAATATCCGATAGTGCGGAAAGCTAAACTAACTACATATAAACAAATGACTCATGCAAACGATACATATTGAAAACGGAAACACAGCGATTTGAATTTTAGAACATTACTAATTAATCAAATTTTTTAAGTTTATTTCACTGTTAAACATGCAATTAATAAATTAAGTAAAGGGCCAAAATGCGTATTTGGTTCTCTAGTTTTATAAAACATTTTTAATTGTCTGTTAGTTTTATTAATTAAAATGCTCATATCAGAATTTCAAATGTTGAGAAAACATTTAAAAATCCTAACACATCAATTCTAATTTCTTAAAATAACAACAATTGGCACAAAAAAGAATCATTTTGTTCCCTGTGAAATTGTCTATCTCTAGTGTCCTCCTCCTCTAGTGTGTTCTTGGTGACTATGGAGTTTCTTCTCCCTTTCTCTATGTTCTCTTTCCTGCTTCCTTAAGTCTGTTGCATTCTCTTTTCTGAAATCCTTTGGCTACTTTTTTTTTTATTTTATTTTGAGATTGTCAATATATTTTTATTGAGACTGTTCAGTTTTATAAGATCATTACACTCTCCTACTCAGAATACACAACACATCTTGCCACCCTAAGGTAATAAATGCTTAGTTTCTTTCGCCAAAATAAAAGGAACCTTGAGGTCAGTGCCCTGGGCACCAGAAAGTTCGTTTTTCCTCTTTCATGTATCTAGCTAATATTCTTCAATAGGTCTGGATGGTAAAAGCAATCCTTGCAGTTTATAATATAGCGTGTCCTGGAAAATGTGTGTTTTGAGAGTAATACTGAGTCATTTGTCTCTAACCAAACCTTTGTTAACCAAACCTTTGTTAATGAGATAGAGATGAGAAGAGCTTTTGTAGTCATTCACCTTATTCCTCGTGCGGCCTTGCAGTGAGTGCATATATAGAACATATGTTTGCTGTCGAACGTTTCCAACGAACAACTCAAATGATATTTGCACTACTTGAAAAAAAAATAAGTGTCTAAAGTAACAAGGGCTTACCAACATTGCATTCATGTGGCGTATGGAGCCTTCTGTGAATGGGTATAAGAAGATCATAGAAAATACTTACTAGAGTTAATAAGCGGGACCATTTAATTAAAAATTTACCCAAAATTTCTTTTATTGAGATGACATATAATGATATTATGCGATCCATATATAGTAGTTAATCACACCTAATATGGCTTATTGTCCTTGTTTCTTTGAATTCTGTCTTTCTTTGGAGGGCAATCTTAATAGCCTGAAGGCAAAGAGAGTTGAACCCATAACATCGGCGAGGAGGATTTGGTGCCGTCATATCGAAATTTAAAAACCAATTGTCTTTTTTTTAATAACAAAATTAAAATTTCATGAAACAGGGGATTTCTTCCAAAGTCTGGTCATTGAGCTTTCAAAGGGACACAAAACAAAGAAAAGGAAAGGCATGAAATCCAATCACTGCTCGTTCCTTTATTTTTTTTTTGGTGGAAAAAAAAAGCTGTGCCAAGATATTTTGCTTTTTGGCTATCTTGCCAAGGACTGTCTCCTATCTCACCAGAAATATGTTTTTGCATCGACCAATTGCTTGCTTTTCCATATCGTCAACTCCTTCATATTTTTAAATGATTTATAACCTTATAATGCGCGCTGATGCATTTTCTTAATTTTAATCGCAATCAAGAACTTCTAATTCTAAAAATTTTCACTATAGTGAGTCTGAAATATTGAGATGAGATTTTTCCTAACCTAATTGGAGACTCAATGGCAATTTTTAACTGTTTTTTGCATTAAACTGTACTATTTGTGTGGCGTTAATTTAAATTTCGCTGCTTATTTGGTCTGATAGGAGAGCTTTTAAAGAAAATGCACTATATCGAAAAAGGAGGAGGAATGATTAGATGAATGTGAATAGTAATAGCTTAGATATTAAGCCCTCTTTGGTATGGTACTCATAACTCTCCATTTTTAATAGAATTTGAAATATATTTTGATATATTTAGGGAATTATTAATATAAAATTAAAAGGTTTAGGAGATATTTTGATAAGATTTGGATTTATAACATGATTTGGGGATTTTATTACAATGATATTAATTTTAGAAACATTTAGGATTAAAGAAAACAATAAAAATACTTTGGTTTTTGGCTGTTTGTTGTTTATTATATTATCAGTGCATTGTTTTTATAGCAGAGATGGCACCGTTTGGCGTTTGGAACTGAGCTAATTGGAAATTGAAGCGAGATCACGGCGCCGTTTTGGAGGGAAGAAAAGGAGTGGAACATCCCGAAACCTAAGAGCAGAGAAGGCTGAGACAGGGGGCGTCGACTGGATGCGTAGCGTCGGCTGTGCTGGTGTGTATGAGCAGGAGGTGTATGTCGACTGTGAGTGGGAAAGAGAAGACCAGCTGAACAAGGCGACGACTGAGGGGGACTGTGCGTGTGCGTGGTCTGTGCGAGACAGGAGGAGTCGGCTGGGCTGGTGGTCTGCTGTGCGTAGGCGTCGTCTATGCGTGGGCATGAGGGGACCAGTCGAGCGCGGCAACGGGAGATAACAGAGACGAGAGGCAGCTGGTTCTGTGCATGAACCAGAGAGTGAAGCGGCAGCTGGAGGATTCCGTTATTCCCTTTTCATTTTCCATCACAGCAAGGAGAAAGACAGAGGTACAGCTTCAAAGAACGCTTCGTCATCATCCTCGCGTTGAAGCTCGCGGCCTGAGGAGAGAATCCTCTGTCTGTCACAGTGGAGACCGGTGTTTGTCCTGTACAACTTGTTTGGATGTAATTTTAAAAATAGCTTTTATGGATTTTGAGGTAAAACCTAGATTTTGAAAAATAGTTTTTACAGATTCTGAAGCAAAACCTAGATTTTGAAAATTGATTTATGTTTGGGAAGTTATTAGCTTTTACGGATTTCGAGGCAAAAAAATTGGTAAGAAAGAGGAAAGAGAAAGAATGAAAAGTAGGAAAGAGGAAAGAGAAAGCAAGAGAAAGAAGGAAAGAGGAAAGAGAAAGAAGGAAAAAAGTAGGAAAGAGAAAACTTAAGTTTCAAAACCTAGGTTTTAAAACGAAGTTTTGTAACCAAAATAGCTTTTGAGAAAAAAATTTTGCATGGACAAAACCTCAATTTTGATGTAAAACCTAGGTTTTAAAATTAAACATAGGTCTCAGAATGGGTTTCTAAACAAGCCCTTGATTCCTGAATGTACCGTAGTTGAGACATTGAGTAACTTATTATTATGAATTACAATTATTTTAAACCATTTTTTTATATAAGAATTATTTTAAATCATGCATGAATGTCCTTTGAAGAGGTGGGTTCAAGAAGAAAAGCCATGTACTATTTTATGGTGTAATTCTAGATCTCATTCTTATTCCAGTGGTTTGGGAAAGATGTTATATCTAATTTTTACAAGTAATTTTATACGGATTTACCTGCAGAAAATAATCTGTATATATTTTACTTGCGGAAAAAAATCCATAGTTAGAATTACATATAAATTTTAAAATCCGTAGATAATTTTTACAGATAAAATTAAATTCATAGAAAAATTATCTGTGAAAAAAATTGATAGGTAAAAATGCATGCTAATTTTAAAATGTATGTTTAAAACACTTTCAAAAATTTCCAAGAGTTTCATTTATGGCTACGGATTTGAGTTCACATGGCTCGAAGTATGTTCATAATGGGGAATTTGAAATTGATGACTTTGATCTTAATCAAGCAGTTGGAATTACAGAGGTGTTTACCTTCGCGAGAAATATATCGATGCATCCCGAGACGTGGTTGGATTTCCCTATTGACGAGGAAGAAGACACGGATGGTGAGCCTACTTCAGTAACAGGATCTCAATTTATGTTTTTTCCCTTTTGTGGGCACGATTTTTTCCCATTGAAATTCTTGCTGATGTTTGAGTTGTTAATTATTAATATTTGGACATGGACATTGGCTTCCACTGAAAATGTTGTTGCATTATGAGTTGTTAGCTATTCCTTTATGGCCACGGACACTAGTTCATTCTCACTGTTGTCTCTGGAAATGCCTCACAAACTTATTTTGTCCCCGATATGTGATTATCTATTGCGGCAATAATCCGACCCTCACGAGGTTCTGAGTTCTGATGGATGTGTATGTGACCTGATCTTATTGCAGATATTATTACGGTGGGATGTTCTTGAATCTCAAAAAAGAATACAGTTGACAGTAATGAACATATTTAAGAATACAGTTGACAGTACTTGAATCCTAGCCTAATATTTTGTTCTGAACTTCAAGCTTGGTATAAGTGTATTGGTATATTGTTCTGTTCTTCACATATATAGTATTTAATCATTAATTGATCCATCTTCTCCCAAATTGAACTGGTGTGTGGACTTGTAAATATACATTAACTTGTTTTGTTGATACATATTAACCAGATTCAGCAAACCGCTTTAACAACATTAGTCATGCCTACCTTGAAGATGCGTCACCTTGTTTAATTTTGATATCAGGAAGGGGGAATTCTATCTTTCTGTCTGTTCGACCAGGTGGCAGCAAAGCAGGATCAAGACTCTCAATTCTATTAGTAGCTAGAATCACTTTAACATCTCCTCTTGAATCAAAACCAACTAACTGGTTCAACAACTCTAACATTGTCCTTTGAATTTCATGCTTCCCACCAGAGTGAGCATCATACCTGTGAGGAATATATCAACAGTTAAGCTCATTATTGGAGGAGAAAACAATCCTGCTGAGTGCTTAAAAGTGATCAAGGACATCAATTTTTATTACAAAAAAAGAAAAAGTGCGTACATAAAGCTTGTATGCTTTTGCTTTGGGATCTTTATTTTGTTTGCTTTATTTTTAGCATTTTGTAATAAAGATATTTGATCTTTATTTTGTTTTATTACTTTTAGCATGTAAAACTTTATTTCTGAAAGTAAAACACATGCATATTTTTAACCATGCAATTTATTTAGCTTCTCTTAATCACTCAATTGAAACTTGCTACACTAGACATGGATTTTTTTCAAAAAAAAATTTGGGTTTTTGTTGATGGATGGGTTTTGATGTAATATGCATAATATGGTATTTTGGGGCATAACTAATTCTTTTGGCTTGACCGTCATTCTTTTTACTGCGGTAGTTATCATCTTTGGCTGCTTTGCAGATAGCAGCTATTTGCTAAGAAGCAGGAATGCATGCAGTTCGTAAGAATAGGTATGTTATATGAAGAAGCCTGATACTGACTTTGAATTCTACAAGTGAGTGATAATGGCTGAGTTAATATTATGAAGATTTGAGTATTAAGTTAAAGATTAAAGATTTTAAAGCCCTTGCTATACATGTATGCTTTGTTGAGCACCGATAATCATGTAATGCTAGAATGTTTTTGCCTTTTAGATTGCTCTTTGAGAATCAGAGCTTGTTTGGATGTGATTTTAAAAGTAGCTTTTACAGATTCCAAGGCAAAACTTAGGTTTTAGAAAATAGATTTTGGAAAATGGCTTTTATAGATTCGAGGCAAAACCTATGTTTTGAAAAGTGATTTATGTTTGGGAAGTTATTATTTTTCAGAATCCGAGGTAAAAAAGTGGGTATGAAAGAGGAAAGAGAAAGAACGAAAAGTAGGAAAGAGGAAAGGGAAAGAAAGAAAAAGTAGGAAAGAGGAAAGAGAAAGAAGGAAAAAAGTATGAAAGAGGAAAGATGAAAAAGTAGGAAAAAATAAAAAAGTATGAAAGAGAAAACTTAGGTTTCAAATCGAGGTTTTGTAACCAAAATAGCTTTTGGGAAAAAAATTTTGCTTGAACAAAATCTCGGTTTTAAGGTAAAACATAAGTTTTGAAACCAAACCTAGGTTTCAGAATGGGTTTCCAAACAAGCCCTGAGAAACATATAAACAGTGGTTTCATGCAGTTCACTTGAAAACAAGTATATTAGTATCTTCATTTATATTTTTCTAAATTAATAGCAGCATTAGTGCATTGAATTTTGAATTCGGATTGATAAAGTACCTTTGGGATATCTTTTTTTTGTTTGATTTATGGAATTTTATCCTTGTTTTATATTGGTACAATAGGGACATATCTTGAGAATATGATGTAATTGCATGAAATGTTTGTTTTTGTTTGATGTTTTAATAAAAATTGTTCGTGGGACTTTACAACTTAAGCTTTGGTCAGTTAAAGGCATTAGATACTAATATTAAAGTCTTCATTGCTTACCATACAGGTTGACAAAAATTTGATACACTCCATTAAATTCATTGTTTCATTGAAGCTGTGTCTATACTTTTTTTTTTTAAATGCCAGTGGCCTTTATGATTGTTCAAATTGCGCTTTGATGTGTAAACATAGGGTAATTTTTAAATTCGTCCAATGAATTTTATAGAAACTTTTCCCCCTCCATTAAATTAGTTTGAGTGAAAGGAGGGTCTCCATGTATATATTTAATCCAATGAATTCTTAATAAAATATATATTTTTGGTCATGGCATTGGTTCATTCAAGTTTATTTGATGCTAAAAAAATTGTATAGTCATTTGTTGAATTTTCTAAGGAAAAAAAATACCCATATTTATTTAATAAAACACTTTTTAATTTCCTGCGAATTTTCCTGTAGGAAAACTGTAGGAATAAAATATTTTTTTGTAATGGATTGAGAATTGATACTACTCTCTTTGGTTGTTAGTGATAATTATATATATTAATTTTATTATATGCGTAATGCCTCTAATTGATTGGCCATCACTTAGATGAATTTGTTCAATTAAAGTAAGTTTGAGAGAGTTAATTTAATTGTAAAACTTGTGTAAAATTATGTTAGACTTGAAGTTTAGTAATTAAATTGATGGTTTGTTGGTAACATAGATATATAGTTACCAACCTAGTATTGGTAGATTAAGGTTATTGCTTAATAACTATTTTCTTTTAATTGTAGCAAGAGATTTCACATGTTAATTGAGGATATTCATTTAGTTATGACTTGAGAAAGCTTAATCAATTGATTCTTGAACCTTAGACAAACTTGTAATGTCCTTTAATCACTAATAGAGTTGTATTTACTTAAATCTCATGAATTGCAATGGTGACAAATAATCCTAGGCATCTTATCCTTGAATTAAAGTTCAATCAAGCTTTCTCATTTTATTGTCATTTTTCTTGAGTATGGTAAACCCTTAGGATATAAACTATTCAAATGATTACTCAACTTAATTGATTGCATTGATTATCTCGTTTGTGCTTTAATCCTCACGGGAACGATATTTTTATACTACTTGCGACATGTACGCTTGCTGTAAGCTAGACAACAAACATGTATAAAAAAGTAAATGGAATATTTTTATCATTTTCTGAATATTTTTACTGTTTAAAAGCATGTTTATACCATTTTGTGGGGCCAAATCAGATTATTTTGCCTTAGCCTATCTTTGATTTGTTCCCTTACCTTTGTATCGGCCCTAAATCATAATCTTTCTTTCTCTGCAACCAATAATTAATTAATGAATCTTCTTGCTTAGCTTTTGGAACATCCTAATTTTTTATTAGAGAATTCAATTATCATTAAGAAATAATTATTTAGTTAAAGGATTTATTTATTATTTAGAAATAATAACTTGTTAGGTGATTATTTAAGTTAAAAAGAATTTGTCCTATTGTGAGGCACGTGAATTAAAGAAAACATAAATAATAATAAAAATAATGTTATAAAGGGGGAAAAAAGAAGAAAAAACTATAATATATATTTGTAAAAGGGCACGTGGCCCTAAGTGGTGTATATATATAAATAATATAATATATATTCACATATACACACAAAAGAGAAGAGAGCTAGAGCATGTGCATATGTGGCCCTTAGTAATGTGTCTTTATAAAAAAAAATAAGCAAGTTGTGCATCACATATATGTAGATATAAAAAAAAGAAAAGGGGAGAGAGTGAGCTAGGTGTGTGTTAGAAGGGATTGTGTGAGGGGTACTATTTAAATACCCTCCCCACAGTAGCCACTCCATTTGGTCTGTTTCTTTTCTCCTCTCGGTCTCTTAAGCGGCGTCTGCTCCTCTAAAATGTAAGGTTTCGTTTTGGGATCAATTAGGTAATCAAAGCTATTCTTTTTCAATTAACTTTTTTATAAAAGTTTTTCTAAATAATTCTCTTTCTAATGGTAATAATATAATATTGATTTAATTTGATGAAATTTTAGAATTAGTATTTGAAATAAAGATTGAGTTTTATTAATAATCGTCTAATGAAAAATAAAGGGGAAATAATTGTTAATTTTCCTTCACATGGATTTATGATTTGATTGTTGTTATAATTTAAAATAAATATTTGATTGGAACAGTTTATAATTTATTTTACATAGGCTGTTTGCTCATATTAGATTTGAGTTGAATGGCTTATTAGTGTCATTAAAGATATTTTTGAAGTGCTAATAGGTTTATGATGTTGAATAGATTATGAATATATAATTTAACAGATTTATATTTGAAACTCTAAATTTTAAATTGGAGATTTTGTACAAGTAAAGTTAATTTGTGTTTTAATTGAATTGTTGGATGGAGAGGAATAATTAAATTTAGGTTAAATTAAATGATCGAGAGCTTATTTAGGAGTATAATTTTAAATAATTATTTCAAGACTTTAAATGGATATAAACAAGTTAATTATTTAATTTGTATTATTAAATTTGCATTTATATCATCGTGTAGATTGCTTTGAGTGTGGTTGGTACTTTTATGGCTTGTGCTTGCAAGTATCTTGGAGTAGAGTTAACCATAGTTAATTCATTTTATATGATTGCATAGATTGTAAGGTATTTTTGATACCTTAGTATTTTTTATAAATCTTTTCCTTATCTTCATGTATTTAATCTCAATGAAGTGCGAAATATTTTTTTAAAAAAAATTCCCTTTTTGTTATAATATATATGATAAACTATTTATAACTTACCATTATTTGGCATAAATTGTGAATTAATGTACTTGCGGGGATTGGAATATTAGGTCGTGTTGAAATAGTGGGTTGATCTTGTGATGATGGACTTGTATATGTTGTATCTGCGGTTGCCTCCACTAATGATCATAGTGGTTGCCTTTAATGAGACTTAAACCCAGGTAGGTAGTCGGCTTAGACCCAGGCGGGAGGCCTGCCTAGGCCCAGGTGAGAGGCTAGACACCTTTCAATTCTAGACCCAGGAGGGAGAACGAAGAGGGACCGGTTGGATTCATGTTGTTGTTGGACTTTGGCCGGGTTGCTCAGTGCATTAAGCCGGATCCACATCATGGAGTGATATAGAGCAGTAGGATGGCTGAAATAAACATATTTTATCAAGTGAATTTATAGCATATTTGGGGATTGTAGTGCTATTATTTGCTTCTATCGAGCTTAATTGCTTTAACTATGATTAATGATTATTTTATGAAATAAAAATCAATTAAGATATTTGTGGAAGAAATTGAGATCAAAAGATAAATTTGAATTAATATATCTATCAATATAAATTTAGAAGATTCTGAATTCAAATTAGTAAATCTTGATTTTGAATTTGAATTAGGAAATCTAAGATTCTGAGTTTAAAATTCAGATCAAGGACCACAACA
>JANTPZ010044527.1:0-13317 GCA_025593235.1 Vachellia pachyceras | reverse complement strand
GCATTGACAACACCTCTGGGACCATTTGATAAATATTTTAAAACTTGGGACCATTTGATAAATAAGTCCTTTATGTGGGACTGTACAGTAAATTTCCCATATGAAAACTATCTGACGATCTTATATTTATAATAAAATATAGTATTCATTCTTTGCTTCAACTCTCATACTTTTTACTTCAAATAAAACCAAATTCTGTACTTTCCACGTTTGGTACCTAATCTATTTACACGATGTATTTGTGTGCAATTAAATCAGTATAAGTTGATTTTAAATTAAAAAAATTCAAAAATATTTTCTGGAAGATTAAGTTAAAAAGTAAATCATGGTTTATAAAAATACATATGCCTTAATTCAATTAGAAGAAAAACTACATTCGACCCGTGATATAAGATTTCGTTGATTAATTTGAAAAGATTAATGATATTAAATAAATGACCTTAAAGTATTTATGTTTATTGTTTTTTCAAAAAAAAATTTTCTAACATACAAACTAATATATAATATAATAACATATATAAAAATGGGATTATGTAGTATATACTAGGAAAATTTAATCTCAAGTCCCAAATAAGCAAGTTATTGAAGGAATGGTCCCATAGAGGAAAATATTTAATGAGAGATCCCAATTGACAACATGAGGTCCTTGTATTGACAACATCATGCGTTGTGTTGACAATACCTCATATTGTCAATAAGACCTCTCATTAAATATTTTCCTCCATGGGACCATTCCTTAAATAATTTGCTTATTTGATACTCGTGAAAACTTATCAATATATGAAGATATTGAAATTTTTATAAGACTCCATGACCTCATTCCAATAAGGTACTCTTACAAGGATTTGAAGACAATCACCGAAGGTTTCAAGAACAAGTTAGGTGAAGAAGGCTTCGGCACTGTGTATAAGGGAAAGCTAAAGAATAGACCTAAAATTGCTATCAAAATGTTGGGTAAATGCAATAAAGCTAATGTCTAAGAATTTATGAGTGAAGTGGTGACTATTGGAATGATACACCATTTCAATGTGGTACACCTTGTTGGATTGTGTGTGGAAGGAACAAAAAGTGCTCTTGTCTATGAATTTATGTCCCGTGGGTCTTTGCACAAATATATTTTCCATAAAGAGGAAGAGGTATCATTGAGCTATCTTAAGATATATGAGATATCTTTGGGAGTGGCTCGTGCGATTGCTTACCTTCATCATGGATGTGATATGCAAATATTGTATTTTGACATCAAACCTCATAACATTCTTCTTAATAACAACTTCACTCCAAAGATTTCGGATTCTGGACTCGCAAGATTATACGCTGTTGATGATAGAATTGCCACTTTGACTGTGGCGAGGGGAACAATTGGATACATAGCTCCTGAGTTGTTCTACATGAATATCGGAAGAGTGTCTTACTCGCCGACGTTTATAGTTTTGGGATGCTTTTGATGGAAATGACAAGTTAGAGAAGGAATTTGAATCCGCATGCAGAACATTCAAGCCAACTTTACTTTCCCTTGTGGATTTACGACCAATTTGATGGTAATAAAGATATGGAAATGGAAGATTTGATGGAAGAAGAGAATGATCTAGTAAAGAATATGTTCATAGTAGCACTCTGATCCATACAGCTTAAGCCCACCAATCATCCTTCAATGAACAAAGTAATAGAGATGTTAGAAGCAAATGATGTGGACGGTCTTGAAATGCCTCCAAAACCATCTCTATATCCTAATGAGACAGTCGAAGTGGATGTCATATCCAGCTATGATGAAACAAAATCCACAGTCCCATTACATTTTCATAGTAGTTTAGGTGAAGGCACGAGTAATGGAAATTAACATATGGTAATTGTACCTATTAAACTTCTGAACTGATCATATTTATATTTGATGGCAATATTTAGTTATTGCAGGGGTTTGGGTTTTTGTCTTAATAGTAGTTCAGCATCTTGTTTTTATTATTAAAAATCAATGATGTGTGTGTGATATGTGCAAATTAAGGTTATTAATCTCTTTCCAGTTCAAAATCTACTAATAGCTTTGAGCCAATTAACTTTTTTAAAAATAAAAAACCACTGGTTTTAAAACTAAAGAATCAAAATGAAAAATGACAAAAAACATAATGGACCAAAATTTGTGTTAATCTTAAAATCTGAACAATCTCTTTTCCAGCAGCAAACAATATTTTACTCATTAATTGATACACTGATGAAATTTGCACATCAATTTTAGAACCTAATATGCGAAGCAACGATTAGCAGGGATGAGTATACACATTGGTTTGTTTCCAAATTTTTATAAACCAAAAGAACTAAATTGAACACTACTCACACAAGGCCTCAACCGAACCAAACAGATTTATCAATGAAAACCAAACTAAACTACAACATCTCAACCAGGGTTGGTTCAATCTATTTAGTTTGGGTCTTTGGATCGGGCTTAATCTTGTTTACATGTTTCTCCTTGGCCCAAAAAAAGAACAGTCTTGTGGAAAATAATCAACCAAATCAATTCCTGCTATCGGTACCCTTAATCATACCCTTAATCCCTGAGTAAGTTTGTTAATCATTCAACTCAAAATTCAAAATTTAATGTTATTTTCAGCAGCTATGCGCAACTTTGACAGCCTTTCTGCATCACCCAGTAATATACGATATTAATTCAAGGCGCAAAATTTATGAAGAAATAACAATTAAATCTTAAAAAAAATTTAATCAATTAAGAAAAGTAGGTTGAAGGTGTAAACATATTCATAATCTTTTTTGCATAGTGCCTCCAACACCATATTTTTTTTGCAAGTATAAAAATTCTCATGAGCATTGAAAGTGAGAGCAAAAATATTGGGACAATTAGATACAATTATATAATTTAACACCGTTATTTTTTTAGGCGATGCCAAGTTATCTTTGCAAACATATATATATATATATATATATATATTCAAACGTGTGTGTGTGTATTTATCCGTATGGGATAGCACTCAAATGGCCATTCCAACCAAAAGTTAAGCAGCAAAAAACCAGCAAGATGTCCAGAATTCTTTTATCAATTACAGGTGAGACAATCACTACCAGAAAATGGTTAAATTCCATAAATTCCGTCCTTAAAACAGATTTAGCGACGGAAATTGTTCATCGCTAAATTTGGGGTCGCTAAATTAGCAACGGAAAAATTAGCGACGGAAAATTTCGTTGCTAATCAGAATTCTCCATTGATAATTTAGTGATGGATCCGTCGCTAAAACTTTTTATTCTATTCATGTCCGTTGCTAAATTGACATTTCGTCACTAAATGCGTTATATTCCATCGCTAAATAGGTAATTACGTGTATTTAACATCACCATATTTGATAATTTTATTATTAAATCCATTGTTGATTTTAGATCTGAATCAACTACGTGTTTACAAAAATATTTTATAAACAAATCATGTTTAATCACACAATTAACCCAAAATGCAAATTTTAAGTAGTAATATTAAGTGCATAGTATCTTTAACCACAATCACACATTCTAATGTCTGACAAAAGTCTTAAAGTTTAAAAATAATACATATAAAAATTAAAAGCTCCAAACAATATAGTCATTGCTTAGTGATTTGGATCTAATTGCTTGGAAGAATTTGCATTTATCCATGCCTGAGCCACTTTATCTGAAGGGAGAGAAGATTAGGCATCAATGAACACATAATCAACATATTCGTCTCCTTCATTTATACATGCCTGAGCTACTTTATCTTAAAGGAAAGGTTATCATGGCATCAAAGTCTCAACTCACATTGAGGTTTTAAAGGGTCTACAAGATATAAAGTTTGTTTCAACAGGTGATTCGAATAGGATACATTATTGAAACAAAATTTAAAATAAGTAAGCCATATGTAATAACTTATGGGTCTCTTTCTGAAGATGAAAGAATGGAAGCTAAGTTCCTGTCCATCAATAATAGGAAGTAGTCGGTAACAAGCTCATTTAATTAATCAGCAGAAGAACCTACTAGATTCACTATCTTCCAGAATTTTTAAAGTGAAAATTAGGTTGCAGTGGCATCCAACCAAGCTAGAAATTGATGTTTATATAATTAAGTGGTACTTATGATAATGACTAGTAGACACTAGGCTGATATGCTATATAAAAATAGATTAATATCAATGTTCAGCTGATAAAATAGATTAAGGTGGTCATCATGGATAAACGAGAACAAAAAATTATAATAAAAGAACAAGATAGAGGCTAGACTTTGGAACCACTTTGAATCAAGGATCTGGGCCTAAGCAATACAAAGAGAGCAAAGAAAAGCATAAAGGAATTCCATTAAGCACAAGACACCAAGACTATGCTTTTTGTTGCATGGAGAGGTGCTTGGAATTCTAAAGATAAAGAAAGTGCCCAGAACATAAAAGCCAGTTATTGGTTGGTTTTTTTTCACTGGAACTGGGTTGCTATTCTCTACATTTAATGGGTTGCAATTCTCTATGTTAGATAGAAAGGTAAGAGAAAAGGTTGTAAGATACACAATTGGAAATCCACTAATTTACTGCCACTCAAATACCTTCTGAGGAGGGTCATTATCAGGTTCAGTGACATCAGTATTATCCAATTCAATATAAGATTCTACAAGTTCATCTTTATCTTCTCTAGATAAATCAGCTCCTTTAGCATCAGAACGCCCTGATGTGTTGTCATCAACTTTCTCCTACACGCGAGTTTGCTATAAGCAGAACAAACAGGACTAAAAATGAAAGAATTTTACTTTACTAATACAAATCAACTTTTTTGAACAAGAAAAACCCACGGGGTTCTTGGTTCAGTTAAAGATGCTGCATATAATTACTTACACTAATTAGCTTTTGTCTAGAGATATTGGGAAACTGAACGAAACGATACTTGGCTTCCCAATGATATTGTTCCAATTAACATTCAAACCACGACGAGTCTACTAAAACAGCCTTATACATTGCTGCTGCAACATGCTTATGATTAAGGTGAACCTAAAACTTCCCTACATGTTCTTCGCTTCTTATGCTTTTTATCTTCTAAATCCTGTAAAAGATAAACTGCAGACACATTCTTGTAGTTACATGCATGAGCAATAAGAGATAGGGGAGATACATTCTCAGAAACGTCACCTATAGTGTACCCATTGCATAGCCCGCAAACAACAAAGCCTCTGTTCCTCCAAATTCTCCAGAGCATAGAAACATGAGTTTTTTTAATCTTAGATTTTTCTTTTATAGCATAATTTGTATTGGCATTTTAGCTTCTCAACCATACAAAATGAATGCGAAGGACAAAATGCAAGAAAATCATTTTGCAGTTCATTCGAAGATAACAACCATTGATAAAGCTTCTATATATACAATCACATCAATTACCTGCTACAGACGACAAATTGTAAAATGTAAAAAAAAAAGTGATAGCCTAAGCCTACAAAACACCCAACATTATTTCATAAATAACAATCAGTCCTATAAAATCTTGAAGATCCTTACCTCTTGGTATATCACATTACACCCAGTTTGTAGGTTGTGATCACTAGGTTCAGTCTTAAGCACTACCAAGGGACTGGTAGTATCATCTTCATCCTCAAAATATCACCACAATAATTAATATTTCCGTTCAATTACATATAAGTCCATCAAAATAGGAAAAGTATAGGTCTTACTAGACTCATTACAGAAATCGCACATATGAATCAGCAAGTTACAGTCAAGATTTGCTATATGGGTTTACCCACTTTCGGAGAGCGCGAACTGGCGGTCAGAAGAGAGGACGACGTCCTGAACGTTGAACAAAGTGGGAGTGGCCGGTCAGCCTGCGGTAAGGACACTGTAAGTCTTCTCCTCGTTGGTAAGATGCCACAAAATGGTTGATTTATCCTTAGAAGCTAAGAGGACACGATCATGTCTAAATTGTCGATTGGGGCAGCAATGGCGGTGACCACGTCGGTGTGGGCACGCATGGTGCCACGGAGAACAAGCCCTTCAGCTATTTGCTCTATTTCTTGGCACTTATCTCTATGTTTCCCTATGTTCGTGTCTCTCAGATTTCAGAGGTAACAAGCAGCTGCTACGTGGGAACTTCATATGGTGCTGAGACGCATTAGGGTTTAGGCGATACACCAGGCCCTCACGGTGAGTCGGCGCAGGACGAATGTTTACGGCAAGAGTTCAGATGAGTGAATGGAGGACAACGACGAGGGCAAGGAGGATTTGGAGGTTCTAGGGGACGACTGAGGAGAACGGTGAGTTGCGATGAATGAGTGAATGACCAAGTAAAGCATTTGAACGATAAAACTTGGAAATGCATCGGAGACTCTCTAGCTTGCCTAGGCATTGGAGGGAAATAAATTTTTTGAGTGAAAATTTTGGGGTAAATGAAAATTAGAGAGAAATTTAATATTCCTCGCTAATTGAAAAATTTAGAGAGCAATATATAAGTAGTCGATAATTTTTCTTGCTAATTTAAAAAGTTAGAGATGAATTTAATATTCATCGCTAATTAGGCAATTTGAATAGGAATATCCAAGTCGTTGCTAATTTTCCTCACTAATTTAAAAATTAAAAAGGAATTTTATAATCATCGCTAAATACTGCACTAATTAAGCTATTTAGAGAAGAATATCAAAGTCATCGCTAATTTTCCTCACTAATATAGCATTTTCTAGTAGTGAATAATTGGCTTTGTCTTTTCCATTGTTTTTTTTATTCATTCGGTTTTGGGATGTTGCCTGCACTGAAATTGAATGCTCATTTGTTGGGCTTCTACATATGACTTTAGGTTCCATTGTCCTTGTTTTGCTCTTGATTGTGTGAATTTACATATGTCGCTACTTCAAGAAGAAAGGAAATGATCAAGCAAGATGTGAAAACTTTTGGCGGATTACGAGGCACTGAAACCTACCAAATTCTCTCATGCTGATATCAAGAGTCATAAACAGTTTCAAGGATAAAGTAGGTGAAGGTACCAACGGAACAATCTTCAAAGGTAAGCTACCTGTTGGGATTCAAGTGGCTGTCAAAGTGCTCAATAATTTAGATGACAATAATGGACAATACTTTATTAACGAAATGGGAACAATGGTCAAGATTCATCACATCAATGTTGTTCGTTTGTTGGGCTTTTGTGCTGATGATTGTCGGTGAGATCTTGTTTACAACTTCTTTCCCAATGGTTCCCTCCAAAAGTTCATATCTTCCCCAGACAACAAAGAAAATTTCCTCGGATGGTCGAAGCTCCAACAAATGGCTCTTGCCATAGCGAAGGGGATTGAATATCTTCACCAAGGCTATGATCATAGAATCCTTCATTTTGACATCAACCCTCATAATGTGTTATTAGATGAAAAATTCACTTCTAAAATTTCGAACTTCGATCTCCCTAAATTGTGTTTAAAAAATCAAAGTATGGTATCCATGACAACAGTAAGGGAAACACTAGGATATATTGCATCTGAAGTTTTCTCTCACAATTTTGGAAATATGTCCTACAAATCATATATTTATAGTTACAGAATGTTGCTTCTAGAAATGGTTGACGGAAGGAAAAATGTCGACACAAATTAAGAAACTTTTCAAGTTCTATATCTAGAATGGATCCATAATTTGATTGAAGGAGGAGACATCGCTATTTACATAGAAGATGAAGTTGGCATTGAAATTGCTAAAAAAACTAGCAATAGTAGGACTTTGGTTCATTCAATGGCATCCAATAAATCGTCCGTTGATGAAAACAGTACTTACCTCCTCTCACATCCAAAAAAATACTCGCAGTAGTAGGACTTTGGGAATGCATTTTGGAGGCTCTGGAATGTATTCCCACACAAACCAAGATAAAACTTCTCTTATATACTTATTTTGGAATCCGTAAATCATTATCCCACCTGATTCCCAAACAAAACACACTAGTGTTACAAATGCTGGAAGGAGAAGCAGATAAACTAAAGGTGCCTCCCACTCCATTTGATGTTTCTGCTTCAATAAATACAAGTACCATTGCTCCTGCAAGACATTTGAATTTAGAGTTAGATGTGATTCATGGAGTAAATAATATGTTGCCTTTCCCCACAGACACACAGATATATATAGCTTTTGCCTTTATTGAGAATTTAAGATTTGTGAATCCTGTTATTAGTGATTTGCCAATGTATGCTTTCTGTTGAACGTAGTTATATTTCACATACTTTATAACACCGTCAAATTAACGTAGCGGATGATGGGATGCGTAGTTCGTGTTTATTAGAAGATTATGCATCCAATATATTATGTCCACATGTTAGTGCTATCCAATTAAGATATATATTGTCTATAAGTTTTTACTCACTTCAAAAAAAAATTAGGAAAACTTGTCCAAATTGTGATTAGGGTTGAATCAATGATGCAGTAAAATGAGAAAAGATAATAAAGGGTTCATTTGATAAAACCTTTGGTGTATTTGATGATGGTGCTGATAAAAATTTTGGAATGTGGCAGCAGTACATGCAAACACAGATTTTGTTGAGGGAATTAAAAGGTGTTATTAAAACATGTTTTGTTTTTCAATATTCTATATGTCATGTGAAAACTTGACATATTTACTTTGATTGTGTCCAATATAACGATTTCTAGCTTACAATTATGAAGGTCTCATTAAGACAAGAGGGAATATATATCACAAGCTATAGACTTTGATTCACATTGTTATTTGTTTAAAGTTGTGATGTCAGTTTCTAGTTACAAGTATTTTAATTAATCATTTTGGGAGGTATATACATCGTCTATTTCTAGGTGGCTTAAAAATCGAATTGGCTTATCCATTAGGGAACAGGCTTTCAACCAAATATAATTGTACAGTCGAAAATTAGAGAATTTTCCACATCGTTGCCTAATGGTACAGCTCTTTCATTGTAAATTAAAACCTTTAAATATTTTATCATTTTCTACTAACTTGTTTTTGCAAGTCTAGGATGTTGGACACAAATCCAAAATCCAGATTTAGTGTTTGACAGCGGAAGTCTTATGTACCTCTTACCATAGCGTATATCCTTTGAGATTTACTTAAACTCTTCTGAACGGGAATTTCTGGCACAGCGATGGACTGTCGAATACCGTCACCCCGTCAGGAAATTCGTGATTGAATGAGTAATGTTTTGTTTTCAATATTCATTCTGAGTACTGGTCTCCTCCTTATATAGCCTCCCATCAAGACTCAAAAGGTTTCAACGACCAGATACAACCTCTGAACGTAACTCTTTAAATAATGATGCGGGACACATCCTTTGATATATTTATATATAATATATAATACATTCAAATAAACAATATATATAATACTATATATAATAATATATATATTTAATATATATAAATTTTCAACATTCTCCCACTTGTCCCGCAACTTAATATTGTGCTTGTTTGGGAACTCCGTTGGGAAAATGGATTTTACAGATTTCTAGGCATTTTGGGACTTTCGAAATGGTTTTACGGATTTCAAGATGGTTTTTATGGATTTCAAGATGGTTTTTACAGATTTCGAGATGGTTTTGTCTCGGCTTACGTGCACCGTTGGGAAGAATGGCTTCCCAAACAAGCGCATTATTTGGTGAGTAAGTTCATTTAAGTAACACTACATGAACTATGGCGACAAGTTCTCATTGATCAAGTATTGTCTTCCATAATCACAAGTAATGCCCTTACTTAATGAGGTAATACTTTATGAATGAACCTTAATGTTTATTCAATTCCTACCTTAATATTTATCAATCTCATCAACATATATGTATACAAATAGCAAAAAGAGAGAATGATAACTATAGACGAAAATTCATCACATCATATACCTTCTTTAGTCACATAATGGCTTAAGCCCCATATAAGGTATATGTACAACAAAGTCTTTCGGTTTCATACCTTTAGTCAAAGAATCAGCTAGCATTTTCTTTGTATTGATGTATTCAACCGAAACTTGACCATTTCTAACTCTATCTCTTAAAGATAGAAACTTTAATTCAACAAACATACTTCGAGCTCCGCTCTTTCTGTTGTTGGGAATGGCCACTTCAGCTTTGTTATCACAAAACATTCTAATTGGCCTAGAGATTGAATCCACAATCTTAAGCCCTGCGATGAAATTTCTTATCCAGATTCCTTGTGTATTTGCTTCAAAAGCAGCTACATACTCAGTATTACGAGTACTAGCAGTATTAAGTGTTTGTTTAACACTTCTCTATGATATTGATCCTTCTGCTAAGAGGAAGACATAACCAGTAGTAGATATCTTTGTATCTTCACATCCTCCTAGATCAGAATCTGAATATCCAATCACTTTAAGATAGTCTGTTCTTCTATATGTGAGCTGGTAATGTTTTGTACCCTGAAGGTATCTAAAAACATTCTTTGCAGCTAACCAATGTTTCATTCTAGGATTATTCCCTAACATACCCACAGCAAAAGCTATATCAGGTCTTGTGTAAACCTGTGCATACATTAAGCTTCCTACTGCTGAGGCATAAAGAATTCTTTCCATCTCCTTTCTTTGTCAATCATTCTGGGGACACTGGTCCAAACTGAACACATCTCCCTTTTTCAATGGGAATGATGTTGGAATTACAGTTTTCCATCCGGAATCTTTCCAGAATTCTCTTGATATAGGTTTCTTGAGATAAACTTAAAAGACCTTCATGTTTATCTCTTTGAATCTTAATGCCAATGACATAAGATGCCTCACCCATATCATTCATGTCAAAATTTCTAGATAAAAACTGTTTTACCTCTCGTAAGAGTCCTAAATCATTGGTTGCAAGTAGTATATCATCCACATAAAGTATCAAAAATATGATCTTACTCCCACTATTCTTGTGGTATATACATTCATCCATGATTCTCAATGAAGCCAAAAGATGTAATAACTTCATGGAACTTCAAAAGGGTTTTTAAATGGGTTTTTATTGGATATTTTGTTGGATATTTTGTTGGATATTTTGTTAGATATTTAGAATAAGCCAACTTATTGGATCCAACTTATTCTAAATCATTGGATCTAACTTCATTGGATCTAACTTATCCTAAATCATTGGATCCAACTTATTCTAAATCATTGGATCTAACTTCATGTAATAAGCCAATGATTTTGTTGGATATTTTGTTGGATATTTTGTTAGATATTTACAGCCTTTAGACTTTTCAGCATATCCAACAAAATATGCTCTTATAGTCTTAGGATCCAACTTCTTTTCTTGTGAATTATATACTCTCACTTCTGCAGGACAACCACATACTCTAAAATGACTTAAACTAGGTTTCCATCTTTTCAGATTTCAAATGATGTCTTTGGTACCGCTTTCGTTGGAACCCTATTGAGTATGTATACGGCTATCAAGAGTACTTCCTTTCACAAGGAAACTGGTAGTTTGGAGCTACTCAACATGCTCCTAACCATATCTAGTAAAGTCCTATTTCTTCTTTCAGCAACTCCATTCATATCAAGAGAACCAAGCATGGTGTATTGAGCAACTATACCATGCTCTCAAAGAAAATCTGCAAAAAGACCAGGCGCTTGTCCCTCATCAATGTATCTACCATAATATCCACTACCTCTATCTGATCTCACGATTTTGATTAGTTTCCCAATCTGTTTTTCTACTTCAGCCTTATATTCCTTAAAGGTATCTAATGCCTCACTTTTACTATGAAGCATATAAACATACATAAATCGTGAGTAATCATCGATAAAAGTACTAAAACATTTTTGACCATGTGCAGTTATCAGGACAACATATATCTTTGTGTATGATTTCAAGTAATTCTGAACTTCTTTTAGCCCCTTTATGTGACTTGTTGGTTTGCTTTCCTCTAATGTAATCCACACAAGAACCAAGATCCGAATGCTCTAATGATGGAATAACTCCATCTTTAGTTAGCCTCTTGATTCTATCAATAGAGATATAACTCAATCCCCTATTCCACAGGCTAATTGAATTTTCATTGATGACACTTCTTTAATACCATATGTAACAGATAAAGCGTGAGATAAATCAAAAATAATTTTAAATAAACCATTATCCATAATAATATATGAAATAGGAACTGAATATTTCCTAATAAACGTATGATCTTTTGAAAGGTTTAATCCATTACCAAAAGGAATTAACCTAGACATGGAAATTAAATTCCTCTTGTAAGAAGGCACATAAAAAAATCTCAAAAGATCTAAAACATAATTATTAGATAGAATTATCTTTAATGTTCCAACAGCTTTCACAGCCTCTCCTTTCCCACTACCCAAAAGGACTTTTCACTCTTTGGGCTTTAGAGGTTTTAGAAAGCCTTGTATGGTATTAGATATGTGGATCATGGAACCAGTATCAATCCACCAAGTGTCATCACTAACAGAAGTATAATGAGATTCAAATACAGCACAAGTTGAAAGCGTACCTTTCTTTTTAAGCCAAGCCTTAATCTTGAGACAATCAACTTTAATGTGTCCTTTCTTTTTGCAAAAGAAGCATCTGCCATCCTTCTTACTTATTGTGTTGACAGGAAGAATCTTGTTTTTCTTCTTATTACTCTTACCCTTATCTCTCTTCTTACCCTTGCTAGCTTCTGCAGTGGAACTTGTAACAACATGAGCTTTCTTATGTGCAGACTTCTCATTCATTAGCAATCTAGTCTCTTCTTGAACACATATGGCCAATAGTTCATCCACTGACTAACTTTCCTTATGTGTGTTATACGAGACCTTGAAAGCATCATATGAAGGAGGAAGAGAGTTCAATATCAACTGTACCAAAAATGACTCAGTAGATTCCATATTCAAGGGTTTGAGTTGAGATGAGAGGTCCCTCATTTTCATGATGTGCTGCCTTACACCACCAATACCTATAAGCCTTAAGGTACATAATTCAGACATAATAGCTCCACCCATTTGCTTATCTGACACCTTGAATTGTTTTTCCAAAGCTTCCAGGTACTCTTTGGCGGTTTTATGTTCAGGAATAGCACCCCTAATCCCTTTTAGGAAGAGATAATCTGTTAGACCGCTCCCACTGATCATATTGATGTCTAACATCTCGGTCAGTAGAATCATCAGCTAGTTTTTGAGGTTCTTCAACCCTCAAAGCAAGATCCAGTTCATACATCCAAGATCTAACAGAATACTATCTTTCCAATCAAAGTAATTAGTACCATCCAGGATCATTTTGTTATTTAGATCAATAATAATCCTAGTGGTAACATGAGTCGCAAAACTTACGAATATACTCACATTAGTCTTTTGAAGCAAACACAATTATTGTACCAGGTGCATGGTCAACTTATTTGAACCATACGATTACAAATACGTATCACTA
>JANTPZ010044525.1:0-10958 GCA_025593235.1 Vachellia pachyceras | reverse complement strand
CACCAATCTTGCTTAGTTTTTCATCATGACTCCAAATATTCATGCATCTATTCAAATTTCAACCATTTAGGCACACCAATGGATGTGTCATGATCTACGGTTTACGTGCCAAAGAGTATGAAAATTTTGACTGTCTGAGAATTGCGTGAAAACCACCTCTCTTGCTCAGTTTTTCACTAGGATTCCAAATATGGATGTACCTTTTCAAATGTCAACCATTAGTCACATAAATGGACATGTCATTATCTCCGGTTTACGTGCACGTTGCCAAAAAGTATGAAAATTTTGATTATCTAAGAATTGCGTGAAAACGACCAATCTTGCTCAGTTTTTCATCAGGACTCCAAATATGCATGTATCTTGTCAAATTTCAACCATTTAGGCACACCAATGGATGTGTCATGATCTTCGGTTTACGTGCACGAGGCCAAAAAGTATGAAATATTTGAATGTCTCAGAATGGCGTGAAAACCACCTCTCTTGCTCAGTTTTTCAGTAGGATTCCGAATATGCATGTACCTTTTCAAATTTCAACCATTTAGTCACAAAAATGGACGTGTCATTATCTCCGGTTTACGTGCACGTTACCAAAAAGTATGAAAATTTTGATTATCTTAGAATTGCGTGAAAACCACCAATCTTGCTTGGTTTTTCATCAGGACTCCAAATTGCATGTATCTTTTCAAATTTTAAACCATTCAGGCACACCAATGGATGTACGGTTTCCGTGCATGAGGCCAAAGAATATGAAAATTTTGACTCTCTCAGAATTGCGTGAAACCACCTCTCTTTCTCAGTTTTTCACTAGGATTCTGAATATGCATGTACCTTTTCAATTTTCCACCATTAGTCACAGAAGTGGACGTGTCATTATCTCCGGTTTACGTTCACGTTGCCAAAAAGTATGAAAATTTTCACTGTCTCAAAATTGCCTATAAACAACTAATCTTGCTTAGTTTTTCATCAGGACTCCAAATATGCATATATCTTTTCAAATTTTAACCATTTAGTCACATAAATGGATGTGTCAGGAACAATGGTTTACGTGCACGAGGATAAAAAGTAAAAAAATTGACAGTCTTAGAATTGCGTGAAAACTCCCAATCTTGCTCAGTTTCTCATCAGGACTCCAAATATGCATGTATCTTTTCAAATTTCAACCATTTAGACACACAAATGGATGTGGCATGATCTACGGTTTACGTGCATGGGGCCAAAAAGTATGAAAATTTTGAGTGTCTCAAAATTGCATGAAAACCACCTATCTTGATCAGTTTTTCACCAGGATTCCGAATATGCATGTATCTTTTCAAATTTCAACCATTTAGTCACAGAAATGGATGTTTCAGGATCTACGGTTTACGTACGGAACCAAAAAGTAGGAAAACTTTGACTGTCTCAGAATTGCGAGAAAACGACCAATCTTGCTCAGTTTTTTATCAGGATTCCATTTATGATGCATGTATCTTTTCAAATTTCAACCATTGAGGTACACAAATGGATGTGTCAGGATCTACGGTTTACTTGCACGAGGCCAAAAAGTATAAAAATTTTGACTATCTCAGAATTGCATGAAAACCACCTCTCTTGCTCAGTTTTTCACCTGAATTCCGAATATGCATGTATCTTTTCAGATTTCAACCATTTGTTCAGAGAAATGGACATGTCATTATCTCCGGTTTACGTGCACCGTGCCAAAAAGTATCAATATTTTTACTATCTCACAATTGCGTGAAAACCACCTATCTTGCTCAGTTTTTCACCAGGATTCTGAGTATCCATGAATCTATTCAAATTTCAACCATTTAGTCAGAGAAATGGACATGTCATTATCTCTTGTTTATGTGCACGGGGCCAAAACTATAAATATTTTGACTATCTCAGAATTTTGTGAAAACCAAATATCTTACTCAGTTTTTCACCAGGATTCTGAATATGCATGTATCTTTTCAAATTTCAACCATTTAGTCACAGAAATATGTGTCAGGATCTACAGTTTTCGTACATGGGGCCATAAAGTATCAAAATTTTGACTGTCATAGAATTGCGTGAAAACGACCAATCTTGCTCAGTTTTTCATCAGGATTCCATTTATGCATGTATCCTTCAAATTTCAACCATATAGACACAGAAATTGACATGTCATGATCAACGGTTTACGTGCACGTGGCCAAAAATAGGAAAATTTTGACTGTCTCAGAATTACATAAAAACCGACAATCTTGCTCAATTTTTCATCAGGATTCCAAATATGCATGTATCTTTTCAAATTTCAACCATTTAGGCACAGAAATGGCCGTGTCATTTTTTTGCTGTTTAGGTGGACGGTGCCAAAAAGTATGAAAATTTTAACTGTCTCAGAAATGCGTGAAAACCACCTATCATACTCAGTTTTTTATCAGGATTCCAAATATTCATGTACCGTTTCAAATTTCAACCATTTAGGCACAGAATTGGACGTGTCATTATCTCCGGGTTACGTGCACGTTGCCAAAAAGTATGAAAATTTTGACTGTCTCAGAATTGCGTGAAAACTACCAATCTTGCTCAGTTATTCATCAGGACTCCAAATATGCATTTATCTTTTCAAATTTCAACCATTTAGGCACATAATTGGACGTGTCATTATCTCCGAGTTACGTGTACATTGCCAAAAAGTATGAAAATTTTAACTGTCTCAGAATTGCGTGAAAACCACCAATCTTGCTTAGTTATTCATCAGGACTCCCAATATGCATGTGTCTTTTAAAATTTCAACTATTTAGGCACACAAATAGAGGTGTCAAGATCTACGGTTAAGTGCACGAGGCCAAAAAGTATGAAATTTTGACTGTCTCAGAATTGCGTGAAATCCACCAATCTTACTCAGTTTTTAATTAGGATTCCAAATATGGATGTATCTTTTCAAATTCCAATCATTTAGGCACAGAAATGGACGTGTCATTATGTCCGGGTTACGTGCACGTTGCCTAAAAGTATGAAAATTTTCACTGTCTCAGAATTGTGTGAAATCCACCAATCTTGCTCAGTTATTCATCAGGACTCCCAATATGCATGTCTCTTTTAAAATTTCAACCATTTAGGCGTACAAATAGAGGTGTCAGGATCTACAGTATATGACGAGGCCAAAAAGTATGAAAATTTTGAATATCTCAGAATTGCGTGAAAACCACCAATCTTACTCAGTTTTTCATCAGGATTCCAAATATGCATGTATCTTTTCAAATTCCAACCATTTAGGCACAGAAATGGACGTGTCATTATCTCCGATTCACGTGCACGTTGCCAAAAAGTATGAAAATTTTGACTGTCCTAGAATTGCGGTAAAACCACCAATCTTGCTCAGTTTTTCATCAGGAGACAAATATGCATGTATCTTTTTAAATTTCAACCATTTCGGCACACAAATAGATGTTTCAGGATCTACGGTTTACATGCACGAGGCCAAAAAGTATGAAAATTTTGACTGTATAAGAATTATGTGAAAAACACCTATCATGCTCATATTTTTACCAGGATTCCGAATATGCATGTATCTTTTCAAATTTCAACCATTTAGACAGAGAAATGGACGTGTCATTATCTCCATTGCGTGAAAATTTTGAGACAGAGAAAATTTTGACTGTCTCAGAATTGCTTGAAAATGACCAATCTTGCTCAGTTTTTCATCAAGATTCCATTTACGCATGTATCTTTTCAAATTTCAACCATATAGACACAGAAATTAACATGTCATGATCAACAGTTTACGTGCATGGTGCCAAAAATATGAAAATTTTGACTGTCTCAGAATTGCGTGAAAACTACCAATCTTGTTTAGTTTTTCATCAGGACTCCAAATATGCATGTATCTTTTCAAATTTCAACCATTTTATCACAGAAATGGATGAGTCAGGATCATCAGTTTACGTGTAGAAGTCCAAAAAGTATGAAAATTTTGACTGTCATAGAATTGCGTGAAAACCACATATCTTACTCAGTTTTTCACCAGGATTCCGAATATGCATGTATCTTTTCAAATTTCTACCATTCAGCCTTATAAATGGATGTGTCAAGATCAACGGTTTACGTGCACGGGGCCACAAATTATCAAAATTTTGACTGTCTCAGAATTGCGTGAAAACCACCTATCTTGCTCAGTTTTTGATCAGGATTCCAATATGCATGTACCTTTTCAAATTTCAACCATTTAGGCATAGAAATTGAAGTGTCATTATCTCCGGTTTACGTGCACGTTGCCAAAAAGTATTAAAATTTTCACAGTCTCAAAATTGCGTATAAACCACCAATCTTGCTCATTTTTTCATCAGGATTCCAAATATGTATCTATCTTTTCAAATTTTTACCATTTAGTCACAGAGATGGATGTGTCAAAATCAACGGTTTAAGTGCACGAGGCCAAAAATTTTAAAAATTTTAACTGTCTCAGAATTGCGTGAAAACCCCCAATCTTGCTCAGTTTCTCATCAGACCTCCAAATATGCATGTATCTTTTCAAATTTCAACCATTTAGGCTCACAAATGGATGTGGCATGAGATACAGTTTACATGCACGGGGCCAAAAAGTATGAAAATTTTGAGTTTCTCAAAATTGCGTGAAAACCACCTATCTTGGTGAGCTTTTTCCCAGGATTCCAAATATGCATGTTTCTTTTCAAATTTCAACCATTTAGTCACAGAAATGTATGTGTCAAGATCTACGGTTTTCGTACATAGGGCTGTAAGTATCAAAATTTTGACTGTCTCAGAATTGCGTGAAAACGACCAATCTTGCTCAGTTTTTCATTAGGATTCCATTTATGCATGTATCTTTTCAAATTTCAACCATATAGACACAGAATTTGACATGTCATGATCAACGGTTTATGCACACGTCGCCAAGAATATGAAAATTTTGACTATCTCAGAATTGTGTGAAAACCACCAATCTTGCTCATTTTTTCATCAGGATTCCAAATATGCATGTGTCTTTTCAAATTTCAACCATTTAGGCACAGAAATGGACGTGTCATTTTTCCTGTTTTTGTGCACGGTGCCAAAAAGTATGAAAATTTTGACTGTCTCAGAATTGCGTGAAAACCACCAATCTTGCTCAGTTTTTCATCAAGACTCCAAATATGCATGTATCTTTTCAAACTTCAACCATTTAGTCAAAGAAATGGATGTGTCAGGATCAACGGTTTACGTGCACGAGGCCAAAAAGTATGAAAATTTTGACTATCTCAGAATTGTGTGAAAACCACCTATACTGCTCAGTTTTTCACCAGGATTCTGAATATGCATGTATATTTTCAAATTTCAACCATTTAGTCACAGAAAAGGATGTGTCAGTATAAGGGTTTACGTGCAAAGGTCCAAAAAGTATGAAAATTTTGACTTTCTCAGAATTACGTGAAAACCACATATCTTCCTCAGTTGTTCATCAGGATTCTGAATATGCATGTACCTTTTAAAATTTCAACCATTTAGGCAAAGAAATGGATGTGTGAGGATCTACGGTTTAAGTGTAAGGGGCCACAAAGTATCACAATTTTGAATGTCTCATAAATGCGTGAAAACCACGTATCTTGCTCAGTTTTTCATCAGGATTCCAAATATGCATGTACTATTTCAAATTTAAAAAATTTAGGCACAAAAATGGACGTGTCATTATCTCCAGGTTACAGGCACGTTGCGAAAAAGTATGCAAATTTTTACTGTCTCAGAATAGCGTGAAAACCACCAATCTTGCTCAGTTATTCATCAGGACTCCCAATATGCATATATCTTTTAAAATTTCAACCATTTAGGCACACAAAAAGATGTTTCAGGATCTATGGTTTACATGCACGAGGCTAAAAAGTATGAAAATTTTGACTGTATAAGAATTGAGTGAAAACCACCTATCTTGCTCAGTTTTTCAACAGGAGTCCAAATATGCATGCATCTTTTCAAATTTCAACCATTTTGTCAGAGAAATGGACGTGTCATTATCTCCGGCTTACGTTCATGGGGCCAAAAAGTATAAATATTTTTACTGTCTCAAAATTGCGTGAAAACAACCAATCTTGCTCAGTTTTTCACCAGGATTCCAAATACGCATGTATCTTTTCAAATTTCAACAATTTAGGCACAGAAATGGACGTGTATTTATCTTCGGTTTACGTGCACGTTGCCAAAAAGTATGCAAATTTTGAGTGTCTCAAAATTGTGTGAAAACCATCTATCTTGGTCAGCTTTTCACTAGGATTCCGAATATGCATGTATCTTTTCAAATTTCAACCATTTAGTCACAGAAATGTATGTGTCAGGATCTACGGTTTACGTGCACGGGGCCAAAACGTAAGAAAATTTTGACCGTCTCAGAATTGCATGAAAACGACCAATAGTGGTCAGTTTTTCATCAGGATTCCATTTATGCATGTATATTTTCAAATTTCAACCATATAGACACAGAAATTGACATGTCATGATCAACGGTTTACGTGCACATGGCTAAAAATAGGAAAATTTTGACAATCTCAGAATTGCATGAAAACCACCAATCTTGCTCAGTTTTTCATCAGGATTCCAAATATGCATGTATCTTTTCAAATTTCAACAATTTAGGCACAGAAATGGACGTGTATTTATCTCCGGTTTACGTATGCGTTGCAAAAAATTATGAAAATTTTGACTGTCTTATAATTGCGTGAAAACCACTAAACTTGCTCAGTTTTTCATCAGGACTCCAAAATGCATGTATCTTTTCAAATTTCAACCATTTAGTCACAAAAATGGATGTGTCATGATCAACAGTTTACGTGCACGAGGCCAAAAAGTGTGAAAATTTTGACTGTCTCAGAATTGTATGAAAACCACCTATCTTGCTCAGTTTTTCACCAGGATTTCTAATATGCATGTACCTTTTCAAATTTCATCCATTTAGGGACAGAAATGGATGTGGTAGGATCTACGGAGCATGATAGGAGGCTTTGACACCGTTCTGAGACAGTCAAAATTTTCTTACTTTTTGGCCCCATGTACGTAAACTACCATGACACGTCAATTTCAGTGTCTAAATGGTTGAAATTTGAAAAGATACATGCATATTTGGAATCCTGATGAAAAACTGAGCAAGTTAGGTGGTTTTCTCGCAATTCTGAGACAGTCAAAATTTTCTCACTTTTTGGCCCCTAGCACGTAAACCGTAGATCGTGAAACGTCCATTTCTATGCCTAAATAGTTGAAATTTGAAAAGATAAATGCATATTTGGAATCATAGTGAAAAACTAAGCAAGATAGGTGGTTTTCACGCAATTCTGAGACAGTAAAATTTTTTATACTTTTTGGCCATGTGCACGTAAACCGTAGATAACGACACCTCCATTTGTAAACCTAAACGCATGAAATTTGAAAAGATACATGCATATTTGGAATCCTGATAAAAAACTAAGCAAGATAGGTGGTTTTTACGCAATTCTGAGACAGTCAAAATTTTCATACTTTTTTCCCCGTGCACGTAAACCGAAGATAATGACACCTCCATTTGTAAGCCTAAACGGTTGAAATTTGAAAAAATACATGCATATTTGGAATCCTGATAAAAACTGAGCAAGATAGGAGGTTTTGACACCATTCTGAGACAGCGAAAATTTTCATACTTTTTTGCCTCAAGTATGTAAACCGTGGATCATGAAACGTCCATTTCTTTGCGTAAATGGTTGAAATTTGAAAAGATACATACATATTTGGAATCCCAATGAAAAACTAAGGAAGTTAGGAGGTTTTAACGCAATTCTGAAACTGTCAAAATTTTCATACTTTTTGGCCCCGTGCACGTAAACGGTAGATAATGAGACGTCCATTTCTGTGCCTAAATAGTTGAAATTTGATAAGATACTTGAATATTTGGAATCCTGATGAAAAATAGAGCAAGATATGTGGTTTTCATGCAATTCTGAGATAATCAAAATTTTCATTCTTTTTAGGCCCGTGCACGTAAACCGCAGATCATGACCCGTCAATTTCTGTGTCTAAATAGTTGAAATTTGAAAAGATACATGCATATTCGGAATCCTTATTAAAAACTCAGCAAGATAGGAGGTTTTGACACCATTCTGAGATAGTCAAAATTTTCATACTTTTTTGCCTCGTGTACATAAACCGTAGATTGTGACACTAAATATTAGAAATTTGAAAAGATACATGCATATCTCGAATATTGATGAAAAACTGAGCAAGATTGGTGGTTTTCAAGCAATTCTGAGACAGTCAAAATTTACATGATTTTTAGCCCCGTGCACGTAAACCGTAGTTCATGACACGTCAATTTCATGATCTACGGTTTTCGTGCACGGGGCGAAAAAGTAAGAAAATTTTGATTGTCTCATAATTGCGTGAAAACCACCCCTCTTACTCAGTTTTTCACCAAGATTCCAGATATGCATGTACCTTTTACAAATTTCAACAATTTAGTCACAGAAATGGATGTGTCAGAATCTACGGTTTACGTGCACGAGGCCAAAAAGTATGAAAATCTTGATTGTCTCAGAATTATGTGAAAACCACCTATCTTACTTAGTTTTTCATCAGGTTTCCAAATATCCATGTATCTTTTCAAATATCAACCATTTAGTCACAGAAATGGAAGTGTCAAGATCTACGGTTTACGTGCACGGAGCCAAAGAGTATGAAAATTTTTACTTTCTCAAAATTGCGTGAAAACCACCTATCTTACTTAGTTTTTCATCATGATTCCAAATATGCATGTATCTTTTCAAATTTCAACCATTTAGGCATAGAAATGGGTGTGTCATTATCTCCGGTTTACATGCACGCTGCCAAAAAGTGTGAAAATTTTGACTTTCTCAAAATTGCAAGAAAACCACCAATCTTGGTCAGTTTTTCATCAGGACTCCAAATTTGCATGTATCTTTTCAAATTTAAACCATTTAAGCACACAGATGGATGAGTCAGGATCTACGGTTTACGTGCTCGGGGCCAAATAGTAAGAAAATTTTGACTGTCTCAGAATTACGTGAAAACGACCAATCTTGCTCAGTTTTTTATCAGGCTTCCAGATATACATGTATCTATTCAAATATCAACCATTTAGACGCAGAAATTGACATGTCATGATCTACGGTTTACGTGGAGGGGGCAAAATCATGAAAATTTTGACTGTCTCAGAATTGCGTGAAAACCACCAATCTTGCTCAATTTTTCATCAGGATTCCAAATATGCATGTATCTTTTCAAATTTCAACCATTTAGGCACAGAAATAGATGTGTCATTATTTCCTGTTTACGTGCACGGTGCCGAGAAGTAAAAAAATTTAGACTCTCTCAGAATTGCACGAAACAACCAATCTTGCTTAGTTTTTCATCAGTACTCCAAATATGCATGTATCTTTTCAAATTTCAACCTTTTAGGCATAGAAATGGATGTGTCATTATCTCTGGCTTACGTGCATGGTGCCAAAAAGTATGAACATTTTGACTGTCTCAGAATTGCGAGAAAACCACCAATCTTGCTCAGTTTTTCATCAGGACTATGCATGGATCTTTTCAAATTTAAACTATTTAGGCACATAGATTGATGTGTCAGGATCTGCGGTTTATGTGCACGCGGCCAAATAATAGTAAGAAAATTTTGATTGTCTCAGAATTGTGTGAAAATGACCAATCTTGCTCAGTTTTTTATCAGGCTTCCAGATATACATGTATCTATTCAAGTTTCAACAATTTAGACGCAGAAATTGACATGTCATGATCTACGGTTTACGTGGAGGGGGCAAAATCATGAAAATTTTGACTGTCTCATAATTGCATGAAAACCACCAATCTTGCTCAGTTTTTCATCAGGATTCCAAATATGCATGTATCTTTTCAAATTTCAACCATTTAGGCACAGAAATAGATGTGTCATTATTTCCTGTTTACGTGCACGGTGCCGAGAAGTAAAAAAATTTAGACTGTCTCAGAATTGCACGAAACAACCAATCTTGCTTAGTTTTTATCAGTACTCCAAATATGCATGTATCTTTTCAAATTTCAACCTTTTAGGCATAGAAATGGACGTGTCATTATCTCTGGCTTACGTGCATGGTGCCAAAAAGTATGAACATTTTGACTGTCTCAGAATTACGAGAAAACCACCAATCTTGCTCAGTTTTTCATCAGGACTCCAAATATGCATGTATCTTTTCAAATTTAAACTATTTAGGCACACAGATGGATGTGTCAGGATCTGCGGTTTATGTGCACGCGGCCAAATAATAGTAAGAAAATTTTGATTGTCTCATAATTGCGTGAAAACGACCAATCTTGCTCAGTTTTTTATCAGGCTTCCAGATATACATGTATCTATTCAAGTTTCAACAATTTAGACGCAGAAATTGACATGTCATGATCTACGGTTTACGTGGAGGGGGCAAAATCATGAAAATTTTGACTGTCTAATAATTGCATGAAAACCACCAATCTTGCTCAGTTTTTCATCAGGATTCCAAATATGCATGTATCTTTTCAAATTTCAACCATTTAGGCATAGAAATAGATGTGTCATTATTTCCTGTTTATGTGCATGGTTATCAGAATTGCATGAAAACAACCAATCTTGCTTAGTTTTTCATTAGGACTCCAAATATGCATGTATCTTTTTTAAATAGGGCCAAAAAGTGACGTTCTCAAGGCTATATATCCTCACCGACCTTGAAAGCAGCGGTTGGATTGGTTTCCAGTCGTATGGGGAGCGAGGAGGGAGGAAGGAAGGAATGAAGGGTGGTGAAAGTGACAAGGAGGACGGCGAGAAAGAGATAAACAAGTTTTTCTTTTTGTTTTTTTAACATTTGAGGAATTGTTGGATTACGTAAATGCGTCTTCCAACAAAAAAGTTAAACCTTAATTCTTCCACCAAGGTTGGATTTGAATTCAACATATTAGCCATCTTCATATTCAAAAGTAAAAATTACTAGTTGTTTGGACAAACCTATATT
>JANTPZ010044524.1:0-12360 GCA_025593235.1 Vachellia pachyceras | reverse complement strand
AGCTATCAACACCATGAACAAAAGTTGGAGTTTATTAATTTCGGCTAAAATGACATGGCTATTAATTTCGCCTAAGCCCGTTAACTCATCATCCAAGTGGAATTTATTGCCTAGTCAGACTGGTGGACGTGGCAGGTGAGAGAGTGTTAAGATGCGACACAGTGTGGTGCTTCCTCCATAAAGGCTCGACACAGCACATCGAGGAGCTAAGAAGAGAAAGGAGAAAGCTGCAGACAGAAGTAGATGGCTTCGTCTTCATCATCGACAACTGGAAGAAGCAGAAGGAGGGTGGTCATTATGAGGCAAGCGAGGCGCAAGGATGAGTACGAAGGGCTGTCGAGCTATTGTCATCACATATTGGTTGCTCCGAGGTAGACTGCATGGACGGAAGAAAACCTGGAAGGAGATTTTATTGCTGCTGAAACTATTACCAAGAAAGTATGTTAATGATTGGAAGATGATTTATACTTTTAGTGTGTGTTACTGATTGAATGGCGAAACTGGCAAATTTGACAGGATGGGAGATGTGGGTTTTATGCTTGGCATGTTGGTGACTTTGGTGAAAGGGTAAAAGCTGTAATAGAGGAGCTACTCGATATCATCGACAAATTGTATGATGGGAATACAATGCTCCGAAGAACTAATGAGGGTCGGTGGTTATGTGAAGAGATTGATGGAATCCAAGCTGAAGTTAGGAAGCTGAGATGCAGTCAGGAGATATGAGAAAGTGAAGCAAGGAAGGGTGCATTAAAGTTAAAAATTGTGTTGGCTATATTGATAATGACATGGGTGTGGGTGTTTTGTTTAGCCCAATGAATTTGAAACTTTAGTGTAATGACTATGTTGACAGAATGTATAAGTATATTATGTTAGTTTTGAGTTGAAATTGTTACAACGAAGCTTATCAAATTTGAGATCTTTAGCACTATACTGTTGACCGAAAGAAAAAAATAAAGGAGTATATGAAATGGAAAATATTATAGACATGAAGAAGCTATGAAGATTTAATAACAAACATAATTATAATAGGCATATCATTTAATTGAAGAGTACATAAGGTCTGGACAAAGCCATCAGGCCGCCAAAAAAGTGCATCAAAGTGCAGAGTTAGGCTATTACAAAAGTGCAGCAAAGTCATCGATCAAACACAATTCATCAAAGCCATAAGGCCACCATTAAAAAAAAAAAATACCATATGCCAATCATGGCAAACACTAAACAAAAAAAAAAAAATCCTGTAACATAACATTATGAACGTTATATGTCAGATTCTGTTGCAGACTTTTTTGCACTCACTCTGGTTTTTGCAATAATACTCTGACTTTGGCGAAGGAGCTATGAAGATGTAATACTTGGGTTGCCTTTCCACTTTATTCTTGGTGGCTTAACTGGTAGATCTGAGGGAGTTGCACCTTCGACTGTGAATTGGATCCTTCTTGAACCCTCTGGAGCAGTGGAACTAGTAGCCTTCAACTTTCTCATGTCTTTCTCATTAGGTATTGGGCATTTGATTTGGGGAATTGCATTGTGTTGCATATGTTCTTTTGCAATATCTTCTTCAATGACAACCTCTTAACTAAATCCTTGCTACAAGAATGGAAGATGTAACAGTTACACAAATGAACCATATACAAAGGAAGGGTAAAGAACCAAATAACTCATATCGAACACATTCACCTTCATATCATGCTCCACTTCCTTCTTCATGTCACTTATCATATATTGAGGCATATCTTGAACTTTCTCCTTAAACTCTCAAGACAGCCACTGAATAAATGCCTTGGGTTCTTGTAGACACAGGCACACCTATGATCTAAGTATAATGATTTAATCATGAACCATACTTGCTGTCCACCGTTGGAAGCATATAAGCTAAATGGACACTCCTTTTCACAAGCCACTTTCACCACCCTCTTATCACTATTTTTCATCCTAAGGTTAACCCCCTTTGTTATTGCATATCTATTCAAAGCCCTTTTCAACTCATCTTTATACATAAAAGTCATGCCCAACATAAAGAAGGGACTGCTACCGAAGCCTACCATATTACCATCCCTCTCACTTCTTCTGGGGACCCAACATCATATTCTGGGTCCATTTCATCTTCATCATCCAACTCACATTCACTGTATTGCACTTCTAAACCATCCTTAACACTCTCCTCAGCGTCAAAGCTTGTATTGTCACCCTTATAGTCCTCATCCTCACTATCAGAGAATACATATACAATATGTTCCCTACCTACATCAATGTCAACAGGTTTCTTAGAATTAGCAGCACCAGCAGTCCCACTTTCAGGAGCAACATTCTCATTCTCAACTTCAATGTCATCCAAACCATCTATCAATTCTACATCCTCTATTACCTCTTGCTCCTGATCTATTACACTCCCTTCCACTGTAACTCCTTCATTTTGCCCTAACTCACATCTATGTTCCAATTAGTTCTTGTGAAAAATCTAATCTCATTTACCTTTTTTACTAATCTAGCGTGTTTATGCTCCATGTTTCCTCCATATTACCCTCCTCGAAGTCGACGTTCCTCTGGCTTCTTGATGCAATTCACCCTACAACAAACAACAACAAAAAAACCCAGTTAGGGCTTCGTTGCCATTTTAGCTCACAAGGTATAAAAAAAAATAATTTTTGGGATGCATTCGACACTTACCTATGGTCGCTCAAAGATTCTCTTCCAAGTCACCCTTCTGTCGCATACAATGCAAGAATATCTTCACATGTGCTTGAGATAATGCAAGAATCTCTCACTTTTCTTGTATCCATAGTAGATTCCGTCGCTTTACTCTCGATTTCCTCTCCCTCTCGTGCACAATTTCCTCTCGCTCAACTCGACCCCTTTCTGCACTCTCTCTCCCGGTAAAAGCCTACAATCCGTCGGCCCCTTTACACACACGTGCATCTCATTCAATTTTCCCACGTCACCGGCCACATCAGCAAAATCGTGAAACTTTTTACCGCTGACGGTTAATATCGCATAAATTAACGGTCATGACACTTCAGCGCTTCTTCACGAGTTGGCGCCTCTGCGTGGTTGCCTCTCCCCTCCTCCAGACGCCGCCGTCAATTCTCCGGGAGTCCCGCTCGTTCTTATCTTCGTTCTTGTCGTCTGAGTTCGTTCACTTTACCTTTGATTGGAATTTTGCAGACTCGGTCCTTCATTCAGGTGAGTGTCTGAGTTCGCACTCCATGGATAAACTTTTGGATACATGTATTTCCTTGCCTTTCTTTGTCTATTTTGTACTTTTGGATAAACTTCTCATTCTATTGTTGAAATCGGGACGCAGCATTGCGCAGCACTAGTTTTGCCTCATTAGTGGCGGAAGGAAGAAAGAGGTTCATTTGCCTCTTTTAAGAGGCCGAGCATTGTATTATAGAGAGAGTGAAAGCAGGGGAGAGAGTTCGACTCACTCTAGTATTGTAAGCTTCGAACTTCGAATCTTTCCATGGAGGCTTTCGATCACGTCAGCCACATGCATGATGTTGCGCTCAAACCTCGCTTGCTTCATACCCTTATCAAAGGCCACCTTCCTGATGAGAAGCAGCCCTTTTCGAATCCCTCCGAGCTTTCTCGTGTAGAGTCCATGATCAGAATCCACCGTCTCCTTGCTGAAACCTTCACCGATGACATGGACCAAAAGCAAATTGAGCGATGGAAATCTGCGGTTAATTAGTGGGTCAACTGCATTCTGACTCTTGCCTCTAATGACATGGTAATTATAATTCTTCTATCGTGCACTTCGTTTTGAATGAATTGCGGCATTTTTTATTTTCCATGTGAGCAAAAGCTTTGATTTTTAGCTTGAGTTATTGGTCACATAGTTATATTTTTCATATTCTTCATAAATACGATAGTTTATGCTGGCTTTATAATTGAGTTTTGTTCAGTATAGGATGTTGGAAGGTACATACATATGAATTTTATGGTCATATTTTCATGTCATAGCCAGATAAATGTTGGGCAGGAATCTCTTTGCTGGGGTTTACTTGTCAAGAGTGCAGCTCTCCTCGTTTCCTAGAATCATGCTCTAAGTGGTTCGAGAAGCTGCTACAATTTTTACAGGTATCAATCTGTTTTTGCATGCATTTGGCTTCTTTGCTTGAAAGCTTTTTTGAACCTCCATTCTCTCTTCGAATTTCGTGGAAACTATCTATGTATACTTGTCTCTTCGACCCAAGAACGAAGAAAATTCTCTTTAAACACCCCTTGCAACCCTTAATGAATTTTGGAAAAGAGAAGATACTAACGTGGGATACAAGAAAAGGAAGTTTTGAATGAGGGATACATGACTTACTAAAGAAAAATAGGAACCATTTATACTCTTGGTGATCTCTCAGTACATAATCCCAAAAAATGGCATTCATTTATCTATCAGTTTTCTTTGCTCTGTTCATCTGGTATTTGACTATTGTCTTTGTGAAACTTGTGTGGCTGGACTCTATTTGCATTTTTTTTAGTGTATGCATATGCTCAAACACACACCACTTGCTTCCATGCATGATTGAGGGTCTGGATTTAAATTGGGTCTTATTTGATTTATATATTTATTTTCTGGTTGTTGTTCTTATATACCTATGTGTGACATATGTCCTGTCCTACATATTTAAACAGTCGCCAGCAAGATCTCATTTTGTGAGGGTGTCTTCTATTGCCTCGATGTCTGATTTGTTTTTAAGGTTAGATCTCTCTTTTCACTCAAATTTTTCCTTATTCATCACTGTGCAATTGTAGACGTGTCCTGTAAAATGCTCATGTTTGGTATTGATTGACAAAATTCCTAGAAATCTTTGTTTTGCTAGATTAGTATTATATAAAGATATATAATGAGTAAAATGTTTTACTCACACCTTTTCTACTCACCTCTGCATATGCACAAAATCATATGTATAATTGAGCATTACAACAACAACAAAGCCTTGTTCCACTAGGTGGGGTCATCTACATGAATCTTATGATACCATTGTGCTCTATCATAATTAAGCATTAAATTATTTAAATGAAAAACACTAAAAATTGTACTGTCAAGTTCCTTAATGTTTGGATTCCATGAATTTTTAAACTATGAATGGGACAAACCCCCCGGGCCGAAAGATATTCTTTTGCATTTTTTTTCAATTAATATTGCATTAATTATGTAGTTTTTCTTAAAGATTGAATGATAAAAATTCATTATGTAGAGTCTTTCCTTTAAATATTACTACAGCCAGCACCTGTGCTTCTTGTGCAAGAGTTGATTTTGTTTTCAATAATTTGAGTACAGAGTTGGTTAAGAATGGTTACTCCACACAAGTCAAAACATGCTTCTTATATTTATACCTTTCCCTTGGTGGAAATCAATTAAAAATGATCTATGTTGAGTCTATTAGCTGGATCCTGTGCCTCATACTCTTTTTTTATTTAGGCTGAGTGGATTTCCTAATCTTACGAAAGATGGATCTTCCTTTGCTGCAAAAGTTGTTCAACCAGTTCTGAAGCTACTAAATGATGGCAACTCAGAGGTTATATGGGTAAGCAGTAATAGCATAATTTGAAGACTATGATTGTATTTTCTATTCTAAATAATTAATAAGAAGTATCAAGTAAAATGGATGAAGGTACATTTTTTGTTTGTGTTGGCAACATTTCTTTTGGCAGGAGATACATGAAATAGGGAGTGTTTGGGTAGGCGTTGTGGGAGGAAGAAGCATGGTAAGAAGGGAAAAAATCACTTTTGCCAGGATAGCTGTGTTTGGGTAGGCGTAGGCCAAAAAGGTATTTTTCGGTAGAAGCTTCTTCTGGCAAGAAATTGGTTTTTGGTGCGGTGGGCATCGACGCTTGATATTCCATCGAAGCTAACCACTGCCGAACCCTGAAACCCCTTCACTCAGAACACCTCCCTTCGGTTTTAAAGCGATACCTTTTTGTAACCCATCTCAGATTTTCCCTTTGCCGTTGAGTCACCGATAGTTCCTTGGCTTCTTTAGCCGACTCTTTCAAAGCCATGCTCCAACAGATCTATACCAGTCCAAGTTTTTCTCCAGTAATGGGTTGCTTAATGTAGGTATGAAATGTAAGAATCTGGTGGAGCTGGATTTATCAAATGCGATGAAGCTGAGAGACACGGCGGCATCTGCAGTGGCTCAGTTTGCAAACTTGGAGACGTTGTGGTTGGGGAGGTTTAAGCTGATTACGGACATGGGAATTGGGTGTATTGCTGCTGGGTGTAAAAAGTTGAGGATGATTTGCTTGAAGTGGTGTGTGGCTGTTGGTGATTTGGGGGTTGGGTTGATTCCTTTTCTCCTTATCTTTGCTTGGCTACTCTTCAATCGTATGAAAATACATGAGATATCAACTTTTGGTATATACTAAAAAATTCTCAAAATTATCACAAATAGTTAAAATAAAATATATATATATATATATATATAAAATGTATGACATTTAATGATATTTATTTCATTTTAATTAATTTGCTGAAAAATCACTTTTCAAACGCTAATCCAAACGGTTTCTCCTTTTAAAAAAAGTCACTTTTCAAACGTTAATCTAAATATAAATTAAGTTACACTTTTAACTTTTACTCAGAATTCCTTTTTCAAAATAACTTCTACCAAAAAGTCACTTTTTCCACCGCTTATCCAAACGGACCCATAGAAACATTTATGGGATCATGCATTGAGGATTGGGAGAAACAGTTGTTTTGAAGTGAATTTGTGTTTAGATATCATATGACAGACCCATAGCTAAAGGCCTAATATATTAAATGAACAATATATGTTGATAGTTCAAAGTAAGAAACCATTTGTTTCACTACTAAATGCCAAAAGAATATGATCAATCTTCTCAAGGTAGTTTTCTTATGCGTGGAAGATTTTTTGGGTAAAAATAAAGTCTGCAGAAAATCTCTAATTTTGCTCTCCCTTCTTCCTTTCTTTGTCTCTCTTATAAATAAGAAAATGGGAAGTGATGAAAATGTCTTGCTGTTAAAACTAAGCTTACTTGGAAGACCAAACGTTTATCATGAATCCCTTTTTCGTTAAATGCTGCAAACAGCTGACCTGACGATATTATTTTCATGGCATGCTTTTTGCCTAGTTTTTGTTTTTCAATTCTTGTATTTCTGATTGGTTTGCTTAAAGAAGATTCAGTGGTTATCTGAATTGTGATGCATGTAGGAAGGTGCACTTCATTTGTTATGCACAATAATGGCTTCATTCCCATTTGCAGTTCAACGTAATTATGACAGTGTAAGCTTCTCTTCTCTTTGTTGCAACATTGTGTGCATGATTAATTCAATATATTCAATTCATATTTCCATATTGTGTGTTGTGAGTGTTTTTCCTGTACAGTTTAGTTGTGTACAAATTCCACTAATCTCTTTCAATAAAAAATTTATAAAGAATGTAATATTTTATTTTAACATGGAATTTTGATTTATGTAAATTCCAAAATAAATGGTAATTTGGCAAGTACAAACATTGGAGGAGGATGTGAAACTCCAACTAACAATAACATGTTTTATCTTATTAGGTGGGATCAAGTAAGTGAATTGCACAATGCTCTTTGTGTTGTATCAATAATCAACTTTTCAAATATATACACCAATAGATACTATTTGAAAATTTCCTTGGGTGTTCTTGATCTTTGATGACTTGGTATAATAGGATACCAAGTCTTACATTGGGTAGAAATGGGATACTCAGTGGGGGTCTCTATTGCCTTGTTTTGCACATGTTCAAACCACATTAGGTGATTTTCCTACCATTGTTTCCACTATAGATGCTGCACCAACTTTTTTTTTTTGTATTCAATCATTATGGTTGTTTTTTTTCTTTTGTACGATTATACATCTATCTCAACATCTTCATTATAACTACCCTCATTTTTTGCTTGCTTTCTCTTTAACGCCTCACATTCACTAATGTAATGTCAACAATGCGATAAAATTTCCCTTTAAGCCTAACAGGTTAACAGCTCCAATTAGTTCCAAACTTCCAATTAACAACAACAATGAAGTCTTGTCCTATTAAATGGGGTCGACTACATAGATCGCATGATACAATTGTGCTCTATCGTAGATCATATCATTTGATAGATTATTAACTAAAAGATCTATCTCTATAACCTCTTTGAAAGTGCGTTTTGGTTGTCTTCTACCATTTTTCAAAGGACTCCACATTAGATCCACCATCCTTATCGTTGCCTCCAATGACATTCTCTGAATATGTTAGAACCACCTCAAATGATTTTTCACAATTTTCTCATCAATAACTGCCACTTTAACTCGTCCATAAATTTGATTATTACGAAATCTATCCATTCTAGAATGGTGACAGATCCATCTCAGTATCATCATCTACCTACCCCCAGTTTTTAATCATATCCATTTAAAGCCCTTCATTCACTACCATATAGCATTACTAGCGTTACAGCTGTACGACAAAACTTTGCTTTTACTGTATTGGATACTTTCCGATCACATATAACTCCAGTAACTTGCATCCATTTACATTATCCAGCTTTAATTCTATGATTAATCCTAGATTCAGCTATAATTTGATCCTAGATTCTAAACTTTGGTGCTTGTGGAATAATTTGATCCCCCAATGTCACTTTCAAATCACTTTTGACTTGCATCTTATTGCAATGCATATATTATATCTTACTCCTATTTAGATGAAAGCCCTTTGATTCCAAAGTCATCCAAATTTCAAGCTTAGAGTTAATTTGTCCCTTGATTCGGCTAAAAGGACAATATCATTAGCAAAAAACCTGCACTTCCAGTACTAGGTTAAACAAATAAGGGCTCAAAGATTATCCCTATTGTAGGCTAATCTTTATAGAAAAGTCCTTTGTCTCACCTCTAGGCATTATAACATTGGTTGATACCCCATTATATGTGTCCTGAATGATTTTAATATAAGCCACGTGCACCCTTTTCTTTTCCAAAGGTTTTCAAAGAACATTTCTTGGCGTGCAGTCGTAAGCTTTTTTTGGGTCAATGAAAACAATATGCAAGTCCCTTCTTCGCTTCAATACTCTTCCATTAACCCCGTTAGCAAATAAATCACTTCTGATGTGGACCTTCCTCGCATGAACCAAAATTGATTCTTAGAAATACAAGTTTATAATCTTAGCCTATGCTCAATCGCCTTTTTCTGTAATTTCATTGTATAACTCGTAAGTTTTATCCCTCTGTAATTTGCACAGTTTTGAATATCCCATTTATTCTTATAGATCGAAACTAATGTACTTCTCCAATTCTATAATAAAACATTCTATTCCACATTTTGTAATAAAAACTTATATAATACAAACATTAATAGGAAATGCAGCAGACTGGTATGAAAGATTACCTCCAGATTCTAAAAATGCTTTATATACTATGGATATAGAAGCTTCAGACTCTGTACAAAATAAAGCAGTACAAATACTTAAAAATTTTGTAATAGTACTAAGAAATAATTTTTCTGGAGACTATATTTTAGGAAGTCAAGAACAAACACAAAGAGAAAGAAATAATAGAAATAAATACAATATAATAAATTTAAGTATATGGAAAGTTGATAGAGAAAATTTAAATGCTTATATTTGTGAATTTGAGAATTATTATTATAAAATAGACAAACAAAATACTACAACATATATTATTAGAACATTATAATAATGTAGTACTAAAACAACATCAACAGCATCAAGGCTTTATAGACACTTTAGGACATAGAAAACGAGCTTTATTTGATTATCTTAACAAAAGATGTACAGAAGCTAGAAAAATAAAATTATATAAGCAAATGAAAAAGAAAGGAATGAACTTTGGAATGAACTGTACAGACTTAGAAAGACCAGGACATTATAGATGTGATATACCTCATTATAGAAAGAAATTTAAGAAACGAAAGAAATATCCAAAATTTCAAAATTTAAAAAATATTAATGAAAAGAAACCATATATTAAAAAATATATTTCGAAAAGAAAATATTGGAAGAAAAGAAAGCAACCTAAAAATAAACCTAAAAAAGGAATTAAAACATGTAAGTGTTATATTTGTGGAACTGAAGGACATATTAGCCCTAATTGTCCTCAAAAAGAAAAACAAAGTAAAAGAGTAAATTTATTAGAAGCTTTTTCTGAAATAGAACCATTTGAATATTTTACAGAAAGTGAACCTAAAGAATTATATTTACTTGAAATTGATAATGAAACAGAAAACTGAGAAAGTTTTGATATTTGGATGATAAATGAAGAAAATAAAGAAAATGTTGTACAAACTAATATACAAAGTTTTATTTCACCATCAATTGAATAACACAATTGTCCACCCTTTGACGTAAATCAATGGCAAAAAGTCATAAAAGAAGATTTAAGCCTTACAACTAAAGAAGTTTTCCCCCAAAATTTATTACAAATTACAAAGTCTTTATTTAAAAATAAGAAAGCAAAAAGAACATATTTATTATTAAATAAGACGAAATGCCCTATTGATATAAGTCAAAGTACTGGAACTACTAGAATTCCATTAATTAGTAGAGAATATATTAATGAGGAACTTAGGAAAATACCTAATATATATAGGAGCTATAGAAATTCAAATTAAAGCATACTTTAGAGAAAGAATTGATACACCAATAAATTTACTTATAACAGATGATAGAATAACTTCATAAGTAGAAGATGCAACTTTAGAAGTAATTCAAGGAAATTTAATATATCAAAAAAATAAAATTTAAAATTTATCCAAATTTTACTGTAAGTCTTATTGATAACTTTATTCAAAAAAGTATAATGATTTATCATGAATTATTAAAACCAAATTTAATGGAAGCAGGAGGAAAAGTTATAAGTATTCAAGTAACAACAGCCTATGCCTTAACAAATCATCACACTATATATAGTTCTCAAGCAGGAAAAACTATTATACCACCACCTGTGACACCAATTCTTAACGTTATCCCTAGAACTACTATACCTATAACTATGCCTTATTTTTTACAATTAGACTTAATAAGTTAGATCAATCTATAGAAAGTATTCCTTGTAAACCTTCTACAACTAATATTTTGGGATTAGCATTTTTTGATAAACATAAACCTTATAAGATATTAGAAGATAAAATTATTCTAACTTTTGCTAAAAAAGAACAAAAAATACTCAAAAAATTTTAAATGTCAAATCAAGAAAAATATTCAGTGGTAAGTAGAGAAAAAGTAGCACAAATATTTAGAAATTCTCATATAAACAATTGAATCAAATAAATAATATTAATAATATTGCTGATTTACCTTATAAAAATCAAATTCAAAAAACAAAGTTAAAAGAATATAAAATAAGAGTAAAATCAGTACCGAAATTAAAAATTAAAGATAGTACCTCATGAATAGAATAGCAAGATATGTTTTAACAATAAGAAAAATGATAGAAGAAATGAAAAGTCAAATTAAAGAGTTGAAAAAACATAGAGAAGAACTAGATAAACAAATAAGAATACTATTACGTGGAGGATATGAGTATGCCGCCTTAGATATGTATCATTTGGATGAAAGAACAAGACAATTAATAATAAACAGAGAAAATTTGATACAAGAATACGAAGAAACTATAAAAGAGTGGAAACCAGCCTTAAATTTAATTTCAAGAGCATAAAATAAATGACTAACAAAATTATAATATTAAGAAATGCAAAAGCACCTTATATTTTAGTACAAATAAATTATGAAAATTATATGAGTAGAAAATATCATGCTATGATAGATACAGGAGCTGAAACTTCGATAATAAAACAATCAGTATTCCCTGCTAATGAATGGAAATTAATTAAAGAAAATATAAATATTTCAGGATTTAGTAGTACACTACAACAAATAAAATATAAAGTAGAAAACAGAAAAATACAGATTGGACAATATGAATTAAATTTAGAAAAAGCCTACCAATTTAATAACTTAAAACCAGATATAATGTTTGGAATAGATTTTATAGATAGATATTTGCCTTTTTGTCTTTTTGATAAAATAGTTTTATTTAAAACACCCTGTGGACATAAAGCCACTGCAACTAGAATGAAACAACCTTATTCAAGGATGGAAACTCCTTTTATTAAAAAACAAGGAAAAGAAACAAAAATACAATATTTACCAAATAATATACAAATAAATTTAATTGAAGAAACGTGGGAACAAAAGATATATGAGATTAATAACTGAAAATTATAGTGATAATCCTTTACAATATTGGTATAAATCAAAACCATATGCTGAAATAAAATTACATCCTGAAGAATATTTAAAGAAGAATAATATTAAAATTGAAATGAAACCTTTTAAATTTACACCAGAAGATAGAAAAGATTTTTTACAACATATTGA
>JANTPZ010044523.1:0-13104 GCA_025593235.1 Vachellia pachyceras | reverse complement strand
TATGACAAGTTAAAACTCACTAGGAAGCAAGAGAGTTCAAGAGAAAGTTTAATGAAGTTTTACATTGATTCTTGCATTGAAATGGCTTGTGCTTAATGGTCACAATGTGGTGAATTATGTAGGCAAGAGTTTGGTGCAAAGAACAAATTTTTCAAGTGACCAAGAGAGCCTCAAAGAACCAAGGAAAACTAAGAACCTAAGGTAGCAAAACTCGCTAACCTCAAGCTAAATTGCTTTGAAAATGTGTATGAATTTATGCATGACTTGTATTGAAAATTTATGATGATTGAAAGTGTGAATATGTGCTTTTGTGTGCTATGGTCATATGCATTTAATTGCTACATGTTGCACTTTTATGAATTCACACTTACATTGAAAGTTGTCATGCAATTTTATAAAGTGTGTTTGAAAGTTTTGCTATTGAGATTTCTAAAAATCTCATTATCCCCCAACCAACCATGTAGGTACAAGCACAAGCAAGGGTAAGAGAAAAGTTATGGTGATTGAAGATGGCATATTATGATGATCTTACTTGTAGAAATTATGTATGATGTTTGAAGTTTATGTTGAGGATTGTTGTAGTTATGTAAACTAAATCTCTACATGATAAATAGTGATCATATGTGAATGCATGCATGAATATATTCAAAAGAAGTAGATAAGTTAGGCATGCAATAAGAGAGGTTTAAAAATGATCAAAAGAGATTTTAATAAAATTTTAGAAATAGCAAGTTTTCAATGAAAGGGTTCCAAAATCCTAGAAACTTCCCTGCATTCAATTGATGATGAAAAATAGAAAATGAACTCCGATTGAGCTGAAAATTTCCAGTTAAATAATACACATTCTAAGCTTCAAAATGAGCCAAATTTTGTTCAATTTTGATGTGTAGATAAGGATTTATGATTTTTCAAAGTTAAGAGAAAAATCTGGAAAACTGAAAAGTTACCAAATGAACAGTGATTTTCACGGAATAAACTGAATCATATGGGCAATTGTTGGAATCAGTGAGTATTTTTCCCTTGTATATCACTTTATAAGCTTCAAACAGAAATTTGAACCACTCAATTTTGATTTTTCTAGAATTATTTATGATTTTTCAAAGTTGGGCCAGAAATCTGGAAAATTGACCAAATGAACAGTAACACATTTTTAAAAATTTTCAAGTTCGCTTCTTTGGTCAATTTAAGTTATCCAAGGCCCTAAAGTGTTCAATAGTGATATAATATGATGTATATAGTGGATTTTAAGGAGTGTTACAGCCTCCCACTTGTTGGATAGCACGTTGAGAATCTTTCTCACTTGGGAGCGTTGATCATATGTTTTCCTGAGAGCGGCCAACTTGTTGATGAGATGTGTGTGATGTATTTAGAATTCTGTAATCATCTCATCATCCTTCATTCTGAGTAAATCATACTCAGTGGTCATCATGTTGACTCTACTCTCTTTCACCGCTTTTGTGCCTTCGTAAGCTATCTCTAATGCGTCCCACATGTGTTTTGCGGAAGGCAGAATGCAGACTATGAAGAGTTGTCTTCATTCAAAATTGCTTGCAACATTAAAACTACCTTTTTGTTGAGATGTACACTCCGTAAATCTTCACTATAAAACTCAGCACGTGTCTTTGGAGTTAAACCATCTTCAACTTTCATGGGCACATAGTTCCCCTATTCAAATATATCCTACAAATCAATGTCAATAGCTAAGATAAAGTTTCGAAATTTGATTTTCCAGAAAGAAAACTTTTGAATATGGAGGTCTAGTGATCGCCCTTGAGACAGTTATATCCTTTAGATAAGAGACCTGCTCTGATACCAAAAGTTTTGACCAAGAGGGGGTGAATTGGTCACTTTTTAAAATCAAAAACACAATCGTAGAAATAAAAACAAAGCTACCAAGAGAAGTAGAGCAAAGATTGACACGGCTGATTTATCCTTGTTCAGTCCTCCTGACCTCGTCCAGTCCTCAGAGCTCCTTTAAGATTTGTACACTGGGCCTTTACAATAGAGATTCACACTCTCCCTTACAACACGCAATAAAACAGAGTCTCACGCACTCTATTTTTTGTCTCAATTTCAACCCAATAAATTCAAGGACCCAACGTTAAATATCTCACAGGAATACAATAAGGTTTGACAGAATAATTGTAAGAATGGATAGTGAAATAATGAAGCTCACAAGAATTTTTGAATAAAAATGACAGAAGGTATTGACAGAGAGTAATAGCGTATTAAGTTCGTTCATCTCTATTATTCTCCTTCTATCTTCAAAGCTTCTTCATTTATAGCTGAGACAACATTTAATAGCCGTTACTCTGAAATTGAATATCCGCTAGAGAGAAGTTCTTATCCTTTACTCAGAACAGCTGTGTTTGTTAACTATCATTAATGCTTCATAAATGTTGTACTTCAACTGTCGCGATGGAAGTCATTAATTCTTGACTTCATTCCTCAGACGACCCGAGCTGTAAAGAGCTAAAGTGCATTTATGAGAGCGGGTAACATTCAAAATGTCTAAGTACGGAATAGGAAAGTTATGGTAAATGATAGGCATAGCTGTGTTAGAAGAAATATGGACTCGAGTTTGCAAGACTTCATGACTCGAGTTCTGAAACATTAAGTTTGAAAGCTCAATATTAAAAATTCCATTTTTCATAAACAAAACTTGAGTTTTGAGAAATTTCCATTAGGGACTCGAGTTTACAATAAAAGTTCTGAAAGACAGTTTGAAAACTTTCATTTGAAACTTCAAGTTTTGATATCAATTTTTGAGTTGCAGTTATAAAACTTCAAGTTAAAGAAATAAGGACTCCAGTTCTAAAATGTGTGAAAAACTGTTCAGTTGAAAATGTCCTCGAAACTCTAGTTCAGAATCTCAGGAACTCGAGTTCTGAAAAACTTTCAGTGATGACTTGAGTTTGAACATCAAGTTTTTTAACTGATGGAATTCTGTAAGGCATGGAAGTCGAGTTTGGAAAACAGCAGGACTCGAGTTCTGTAAAAGTCTAAGTCAAAACTTCCATATTTCAATTCAAGTTCTGTGAGATAGTTGTGGAACTCGAGTTCTGAAATCCTGAAACTCAAGTTCTGTAAAACATGAATCTAAAACTTCCATTTATGTGAAACTCGAGTTCTGTAAAACTGGAACTCGAGTTCTATAACGTGATGAGAAAACTTGAAGTGAAACCTCAAGTTTTGACTTCCATTTTTGTGCTGCACATTATGGAACTGCAAGTTCTAGAAATTTTGGACTCGAGTTTTTGAACTGACCATAAAAACTTCTTTTTCAAAACTTCCAGTTTCAATTAACTAAAGGCATTCCGGGAAGCAATTTAAGGAAGGGAAAAGGGTAAGAATATCAGTGAAAATTCTAAAAAAATTTTATATCCAAAATCCAGTTGCTTAACGGTAAGCCGTTTATCAATATTGTGACAGTGCAAAGTAAATTTGTGGAAACTTAAAGTTTCCAAGGGTATTTTTGTAATAATTATCTTGCCACTTGTTTTAGGTATATATGAAGATCAAAAGAGAGATATAGATGTCTCCAAACAAGTGAAAAATTTTACCGGAGTAAAGTTATTTTATCCGTATAAGTTATACCGGATCAAGTAACCGGATTACTAACTGAATTGGTTTGTGTAACTAAGTCCCTCACTATTAGTTACACCACTTTATAGCAACCAATGAAATTCCAAGGAGTGTGAGGTGTGGTGGAGAAGTTAGGCCATTGGATCAATTCACTAATTGCAAGATCAAATCTTAGCCATTGATCTTAAAATGGCTTATTAATTAAATGACAATTTCTCCTGCTTTCTCCTCATTTCATGACCGAATTCTTGGCTGAAAAAAGAGAGAGGAAGACGCCATTTTTGGGAGCAAGAAGGAGATAAAAACTTCACAAAGTTTTAAGGTAAGTGGTTCCACAACACAATCATACACATATTCTTGATCCTTGGAACCTCCTCTGCACTTCTAATGGATTATATTTTTTACTAAGGCTCACTTTTTTGTGGCTGAAAGTTAGGATTCTTGAGAGTGAAAATGAAAAAGAAGGGGATTTAGAGAAAAAGATTGGTTGCAAATCACTCCTTGCATGATAAAGAGTTTATTGATGTATATATTGCCTTGTTTTGTTGTTTGTATGAATTTTTGGAATGATTAAGATTAAGGGGAGGTGCTGTCCAAATTTATATTTGATGAGGAAGAGGTGTTTTTGAGTTAAATAATGCATGAGAAGGGGTTTCGGATAAGGATAAGCCATTACATGTGATAAAAGTTTGAAAATCATAAGTGTGTATTTATGCCCTGTTTTTTGGCCAGTCCAAAAATTAATAGGAGAAGTGTGATTTTCATGATTTTGATGCTTCCATTGGCTTTAAAATGAAAAATTATGTAGGGTTGAAGTGAGAAAAAGTTTTGGGAAGCATTGGACATCAATTAAACAAGTTTTGAAGCTCTAGGGTTTTTAAGGTTCAAGAAGAAGCATGTTGAGTTTTCATGGCTTGATAGTGACTTGGAATTGATGGTTATGACATTATATTGTGTGCAGGAAAGTGAACCATCAAAGAGCACTCTTGGAAGGTTAAGGAAGAGAGCTTCAAAATCAAGAACAAGTTGAGAACCAAAGGTAGCAAAACTCCTAACATAATACTAATATTATAATGAAAATGTTTTGTGAGTTGTGCATGAATTGATGTTGAAAAATTGTGATGCTAAGTGTATGAATCGTGACTTTGATTACTATGGCCATATATATGTCATTGTCTATTTGAACATTTCATATTGATCTTATCCATACACCCATTTATGAAAGCTTGTCATGCACATTTACATATGTGTTAGTGTGTTTTGCTATTAGGATTTCTTTGAAATCTCACTCTCCCCAATTAACCATTCCTAAGTACAAGTTCATAGGCAAAGAGACGGTGAGTGAAGCATGAAAGAGGTATGATGTAATGGTTTGGATGCAAGATATGTGATGTTATTTCATGCATGTGTATATGCTTTGGACTTAATGTAAATCTCTAAACCTCTACTTGATAGTGTGTGTGTGTGTGTATGTATAAATGCATATATGACCATGTGGGGTGAGTTAATTATGGCATGAGGGTTTTACAAAGATTTTTGAAAAATGAAAGGTTTTGAAATAGGGGGTCCAAAACCCTTAAAGATTCCCAATCTTTGAGCTGTGAAGAAAAATGATAAATTAAGTCCAATTGAGCTGAAATTTTCAAGAAAAATATTTTATATGGTGAGTTTTAAAATGAGTCCAAGATCACTGAGTTTGGACATTTACACAAGAAGTTATAGTTTTCCAAAGTTAAGAGAAAAACTTGGAAAATTGAAAAATGACAATATGAACAGTGCAACTTCACGCAATAAATTGTATCGATTGGGTAAGGTTTTAGACAAATGATATTTTTTCCCTATAGGGAATGTTATAAGTTTATAGAGACAGTGTTCAGAAGAATGGGTGAAGCTTTCATAACTGCCTTCCATGCTGAGACACAAAGGTACATCAACAACGTGTTGAAGGTTGGAGGGGATTACTTTGCAGGAAAGACTATGGACATAGATGTGACCTGTCTTTCTGAGTCCTTCCTTTCCTTCAAAGATACATTCACCGAGAGGCTTACTTCTTTGGAGAGCACAGTTGGTACATTGGATGGGAGAGTGGCTTCTATTGAGTAGTATATCAGAGATTCCCAGGCTCCTCCTCCTCCTCCTCCTCCTCCTCCTCCTACATCTCCTCACTCCCATGATCCTCCTACTGATGTTGTACTTGCCATGATTGATTTCTCTACTTCTAGACTTACACCTAAGGCAGCTTCACAACCCATTCCTGATCCCCCTGTTCCTCTATGCTACCTTCTGAGCCCTCCACCACTCCTGATATCCCTGATCCTTCTCCTCAGTGACCCCATTTTAAGTTATGACAAAAAGGGGGAGAAGAAATTAGAACTTTGTTTTGTTGGGAACTTCTGTCTTCTGTTGTTTTTTACCTCTGTTTATGTTATTAAACTTTGTTTATTGTGTTAGAACTTATTCATGTTATCTCATATATGCCATATTCCATTTCTGCTACTGACAGTAATTTAAAATTTCTCATAATTCCTAATTTATGGTTTTGTCATCATCAAAAAGGGGGAGAATGTTAATGCCTAATTTGCTAACGCGAGGGACACATCCCATCTTGATCATTCACATTCCTCCACATGAAAACCCCTAAGCCTGATTATAGCCTTTATCCCAGTTAAAGGTAGTTTTTGACTAAGTCAAAACTTAACGACTCTCATATAGGAATCTATGATGATCTTATGTTAAAGGGCATTGTGACGTGATTACACAGGAGATAAGCTTATGACATAATGCATGCAACTTTCCCATAGTTGGTCAGTCCATCACATTGTACTCTTACAAGTGTCTAAGACTTTTACTCGTATCTCTGTACCTCATAAAGTCATACTAGTTTTATTTCATATTTGCTTCTGCATAGACAACAGGCCAGAGACATTTAGGACAATCTTTATAATTTGTACTCTTACAAGTGCATAAGACTTTGACTCGTATCTCCATACCTCATCAAAGTCATACTGGTCTTATTTCATCTTTGCTCCCGCATAGACAACAGACCAGAGAAATTTGATATGCAGACCGTTAGTCGCCTTAAGTCCGCATCAAAAATAATTTAACCAAATTAATGTAATGTAGCACCAATACGGGTCGTGTTCACTTTAAGGAGCCGAAAAATAGTGAAATTAATTCCTAATAATTGAATGCGAGTAACCTAAATTGGAAATTAATTTGAGAAATTTCTAAGTAAATGCTATGAATTAAACTAAAATTAAAATACTTTTTTATTTTTAAAAAAATAACTTAAATGAATTTCGGTAAAAGAAATGGAAACGAAACATACGAATAAACGATGATAATAATCAATCATCCAACTCAACATACAACGCGGGCAATCATCACTTCAATTGATATGGGAGTTAAAATAATGAATTAAGAATTATAATTAAGCTTTAATCTAACAACCGAGCCACCTCGAATTGTCACCAAATATTTTTCAAACTTTCAATTTACTAACTACCACCAGAATAGTAAAATAGAATTAAGGATAATAAAACCACTATTTAATTGTAACTATTGAATCCAAAATAAAAGAATTAAAGCCAGCAAAAGATAATTTGATCCAAGATTCTAAGCTACCATAGAAAATTACAAAATGTTAACTCTAAAGTCAATATAAACATCATACCGGAATATTATAATTGAAATTAAAGTTAAATCAGCCCAATATCAATTGCTAAACAGTAACTCAATCATAATAATCTCCAAAATAAATCATATTAAACAATAAAAATTGTTCCAATAATTAGAGAAATTATCCTAAGACCTAGGAATTATTAAACAATTATTGGACAGGAAATTAAAGTAACTAAAACTCCCTTTTGAAGATCCAAACTCCTGCGATTGTTGTTGAATTAGAGAATTATGAAACTCAGTCAAGAATTGCCATCAAGAATTCAAGAATAGGCATCCAAGTCATCATCGATTCAACAGCGTAGTACAGCGACGGGTGATAATCCTTTCTGCACAATGGCGAAGATTGATCTGCGCAGCACAACGATGGTGAGGGAAAGATCCTGCACACCGACGACGTTGGATGGGTGAATGAATAAAATCGTGGTCCCTTCAGGCGAGGAATGATGGATGTGCGTGGCGGCGTGATGATGGTTCAATGAATGGGGGATGGAATTGTCGCCGTGAATGAATGGATGAAAGATGAAGGGTTTGGCGGCTGATGCTAATGTGTGCGCGTGGGGTATGAATTAATAAGGTTTTGTCTTTTATGGGCTTCCGGGTGGTGGCTAGTATGGGCAATGGATCAGAGGCGTGCTGCTCTCTTGGGCCTGTGGAATTGATGGATGATTGGATGATTTTGAATGAAAAAATGAAGGATCATGCGGCCGAAGAGAATGAAAAAAAATATGCATTGAGTAAGTGAATGAATGGCTCCAAGCTAGTGGGCCCAACGGATTTGATAATCAATGCTTGTGGCCCAATAATGGATGATGCTCCTGGGGGTGGCAGCTTCTTTTTAATGGTCCCAGGCGTGGCTGCACAACACACACATGAAAACCTAAAAGAAATAATAATAAATAATATAAAATACAAACAAAATAAAATAAAATAAAATAAAACAAAATAAATGTATTTATTAGTTTGATCGTTCTCTAGCATTAAATTTATTTTTTAGTTTATCTTTTAATTCTAGTTTCTTCTAAAAATACCCTTAATTAACTTTAATTTCATATTATCATCATTAATCATAATAATGCAATTAACCTCAATAAAAATCAAAGAATAACATTAAAATCTCCTAAAATGCTACAATTTTGACTTAATAAAATATGATTATTTCACTTCCGCATATAAAACAGACCAGAGACATTTAGAATAATCTTTATAATTTATTCATGGATGCAATTATCACAATAAACATGCAAAAACTATGATAATCAAATGGAGAAAATACATTAAAATAAACAATATCTAAGGTACAATGATCGATCCCTATGACACAAATTCCAACACACTACTAGAGAAGGGGCATTTAATGTCCCATCTTACATCCATTATTTAAAATATAAGTTAGACATTTAATTACCTTCAAAGGTTAGTGGGGGATTAATGTGGCGACCTAACGTCCGTTTTTCTAAATGGACGTGAAATCCTCGTGTTCTTAAAAGGGACGCAAGAAGGAGTGTTGACGTGTTTGCTTTATCTGAGAAGGGACATCGACATGACATCCTACATATTACATCTATTTTTATGAAAAGACGGACATACTTGCTGTGTTGCTCACATATTTTTTTTAGGGAAATGAAAAATGTCTATTGTAGTTATGGTTGTTAATTGTGTACGGTAAAATTAACAGTTTGGGGTCAACTATCTACAACAGATACAAGAGGACAACTAAAAGGAATTGGGTCTAGTGATTAGTTCCTTACAACATGATAAACTAATGTTTAAATCTCTGTTAGGATATGTGCTCATATTAGTGCTTGATATATATGTAACTTCTAATATTAGCGGGATACATGTACTTGCAAAAAAAAGATACAATGTGTATTTGGTTAGTAGTAGAAACTGCTTTTCTACTAAACGTAATCCTCCTTAGTAACATTTGTTCATATTTTTAGGACAAAACTTGCATCAAATTTTTCAAGCGCTTGTTAATACTGTTATTATTGGTTGTTAAAATGTATACGCATATTTCTAAATTCATCTATAAACACTTGTATTTTTGTATAAACTCTTATAATGTAAATTAAAATTAGTAAATTTTTATAAAGACGTTTGTTATTTTAATATTGTTGAAACATATATGCACTGTATATTCACCTATTATAAACTTGACCTGACAAAAATGAATTGTAAGTATTTTGTTTAATTGATTTAATTGTTCTAAAAAATAAAATATAATAATGAATTTCATGCTCATTAATTAATATTTTAATTATTTATTATTAGGTATTGAGTTCAAATCCTCCGCATGCATAATAAACAAATAAAAAATTAGTACCCATAAAAGATGATTTTATGTACATTGAATTACCAAAATCTCTTATTCAAAAAAAATACAAAAATATATTGATAAAAAAAAGGTTTCAACAATATTTAATTTCTCAAATTCACTCTCATTTTGGTTTTCAAATTTACTCTCATTTTGGTTTTAATCCCTTAAATTTCAGAGTACGGATTTTGATCCCTCATAAGGCAAAATGCTTCGATCTTCTATCAAATTATAGATATTAATATTTTAAACAGCATGAAATATAAAGTACCAAGAGAATGGTTCAAAAATTGATTGATAAAAATCAAAACAGAGATTAAATTTACACCCCCAAAAAATGTATTAACCCCAAAAAACATTAAAAAAAATACTAGTTGTTCTACCATTTTAGTCATGAACATTGAAGTATCGTCATATCAAAAGTTAATATCTACACAGCTCTGTAAGAAACATTCAGTTTGAAAAAAAGTAAAACGACCAAAAAAACTGTCTACGTGAATTCCACTTCTCCACTGCCACCACAAGCAATTCTTAATTCCTTGAGCAGAGACTCTTGAGGCTGCAATCCGGCCGCCTTCATATGATACATAAGCTTAATAGCATCAATGTACAACCCACTTTGCATGTACCCATTAAGCATAGCATTCCAGCAAGCCGTGTTTGTTCTATTATGAATCATCTCAAACACAAGTTTTGCTTCTCTCACTAACCCAATTCTTCCATACATGTCTATTAATCCACACTCCACATAAGTATCTAACACAAGTCCAAGCTTAATGGCATTGGCATGGACTTGTTCACCACAGTGTCCATGGCTTGGCATTCTTCCACATGCTTTAAGAACACTTGAAACTGTAAAACTGTTCTTCCTTATTCCTTGCCTTCCCATCTCCTTGAAGTCATTGAGAACATCATCGAAATGCGTTTCTCTGCAATCATTCACAATTTTAGCTGTCCAAGAGTGAAGGTGTTATGTCTACCTACCTTGTTAAAGGCCATATTTGCATCTTCTAGGCAATTAAATTTCCCATAGAATCTAATCAATGAGCAAGTGAGAGGTACATCATCACTAATGTCCAACTTGACTAACAACCCATGAACTTGTTTTCCCAGATACAGATTCATACTGGAGGCACATGCCTTGAGAAGACAAACCAAGATCCAATTGGGCAGTTCCAAAATACTCACTTGGTCAAGCATGTTGCGAAACAGACCAATGGCTTCCTCGTAATCTGCATTATCAAAATAAGCAACAAGTAAGATAGCCCAAGAGTTGATATCCCTCACAGGCATTTTATCAAACAGGCGGTGCACACACTCCACCAACCCACATGAAGCAAACAAGAGGAGAAGCCGATTGAAGAAGCTTAGGGGAGGATTGATGCCGCTTTGTGTAATATGGGCATGTAGCTCCATGGCAGTATGAGGGTCCCCAGAAACAGTACACTCTTCTATCAAAGAGACGTACATGTCAATGGGTATAGAGAAGCCAAGACCATCCATCAAGCGCAAAACATCAGATATCGTGCTCTGAGTAGGGATAAATCCTCTTTTCTCGTTTTTCTTCTTCAAACTGAACCCATTTGAATGATTAGGTTGGGGACGGAGGAGTTTGATGGATTGCAATGAAGTTGAAGGCAGATTTTGTGTGGGACTATGAAGCTGAAGTTGAAGAGGGCAGGTGTTTGACTGACGAGTAACAAACTCTGTGCAAGGTAATTTTGAGGGAAGAGAAACCATTTTCGTATAGTTAAAGTTTAATTTCTTGGTTTGACACAGTTGAGATCTTCAATTTCAGTTGCATACCCCTTAACCATTGATTTTGCAACCAACGAGTGAGTAACACCAAGTATCGCAGTGTCTGAACCACAGTATCAACTCAAGATTTCAATTAGAAACGGTTTGTAGTCAACTTCTATTATAACTCCATGTATCTCGAACATTTTCATCTACAAAATAGAACCGTGTTTCAGACATGTGTTAACGTCAGCAACATACATCAATTATTGAAGTACTTGTGAAAATTAAGACAAGGCACTCATGCACTTAGGCCTAAAATGGTACCAAACTATTCTATAGTTTAAATTGATCCTCCTTTCCATTCATAAAGAACCTACATATAAAATTTTTCCAACCCAAGACAACTCTAAGCATAAATAAGGAACATCACATTTAGAAAATAATTTAAACTAATCTCAAATGAAGAAACAAGCCAAGTTCATTTTATGCTCAATTCCTTTATGATGATCCGCAGCCCGCATTTGTAAACAACCAAAGTACCAAACTAATCATTCTAACAATTCTAAAGACTACATTTCTAATCTTTATATATTAACATACAATAAGTGTTGCAAAATAAGGTCTAACCAAAATTATGACTTCCATCAATAGCTACCCGATACACATATATATTCTCTTGTAGAAGCATTTCAACAAACAGTTAGCATGCACTACCTAGCTCAATCATATAATAAATTATACACTTAAAAATGCACAAGTTTCTTTTCAAATCATAACCAAACACACTATTTAAGTTCCACCAAATCTTCAAAACAACACAATGCAAATCACAAATTCCACACTCATTATAGCTTATAGAGAAAGGGAAAGGCATAAGACCAGCTTTGGCCACTCATTTAATTCTAACGACCCTTTTTCTTTCAAGCGCTTTAACAAACACATTGTAGGCACTTAAAAAGGATCAAGTTCATATAACAATATTCATAATTTCTTCAAGCGCTAATCAAGCCCCTTTATGTATCAAAAAAGCGTAACCATACTACCGAATCATCAATATTATTGATTAAATTGCAAAACCCAATTTCTTATCTGATTCAACTAAGAAATCGAAGAAAGATCATATCATAGTTCTCAATCTTTCATCTAAACAAAACCCAAAAATACTGTAACAATACCCATCATTATAGCCTCCTTTTCTTCCACATAACGCAGATAGCAAAAGGAAGGATGAGGAGCGGGAGATAGCAGTTCTGATAAACAAAGAAAGAAGGATGTAGAGGAGATTGACCGAGGGAGATGAATGAATGAGAAAAAAAGGATTAGGACGCCAACGGGAAGCAGAGGCTCCTTAAGCTTCCACCGTCTCTCGTACGAGTAGACCGAACAAGAGGCAAAAATATCTCGACATGTTTTTCTTTTCCATTTTTGACACGGTTTGTTGGCATATCTGTTGCTTAATCTCTTGGATAATTATATTTCCTTTTTTTATTTGTTTGTTAGATATGAAAAGTCTGAAAGTATAAATGAAGCCCCACGCGTCTCACACGTGGCAACGTGGATTAGGTGGCCGAGAAAGCCGTCATGGCCCAGTTCAGTCTCCAAGAGTCATAAATCAACACGGCTCAGTCACATTAAATAAATAAATAATTAAATAAAACAGAAACCCAACAACACTTTTATTTTTGAGAAATTTACTGTTTAGTCCCACATAAGGGACTTATTTATCAAATGGTCCCAAAGTTTAAAATATTTAAAAAATGGTCCCATTGACAACACGAGGTGTT
>JANTPZ010044522.1:0-14624 GCA_025593235.1 Vachellia pachyceras | reverse complement strand
AAAGATGAGATCTTTCATGCCTGTGTTTTGCAATTTACAGCAATCCAAAGTGAAGGAATCTCTTGCTGTGATTAAGCCTCATTTCAATCATGAAAGCCCAGTCACTGCAATCGCGGCGATCCAAGATTTGGAAATACTGGCAACCCTGGACCTTAATGCACCATTAAACGATGATACACAGCCAGCACAGCATCTTCCTCAAGTGCAAGTGCAGCAGCAGCCACCACCGCAGCAGTTGGAACAGCCAGAGTTTCAACCACAGCAGCAAATGCCACCACCGCAGCTGTATCAACATCAGTTGCCACAGTCTCATGTTGCTCAGGCATTTCAGCAGTCACGGATTTTCCAACAGCAAGTGCCGCAGCCTCAGCTTTATCAACAGCAAATGCAGCATGCGCCGTTGCAGTCACAGCAGCCTCATCAATTGTTTCAGCCTCATTCATGAGCCATCGAGCTAGAGTTGCATGGCCTTAAATAATGGACAGCTTGTACAAGTTATTTGGAAAGGCACAGCAGGTAAAAAGGTCTGTAAAGCGAAGTAGGAAGTTGCTGAACTGATTTTTTATTGAGTGGAAATGACTGTCCGTTTTAAGTTTGTTGTTTGTGAACTTCTTTTAGTGCGACTCTGCAGTAATACTTAGAGTACTGATACTGATTATTCTGTCATTTAAGTAAACAATTGTTGGACTGTTGTAGCTTAATCTATTCGTGTTAATGCTTGTTAAACCTCATGCGTTTATCACTCCCCTCGTAGCTTTCAAGTTTGTTTTTGCTTTTTTCCACCTTAATTTCTTGTTGCTAAATGTGGATGATGCTTTGACCGAGACCACTAATGGAGATATGAGATATCACCACTACTAAAGCTAACAATTAAAAGAGGATAATGTCTTGACTTGACTTCCCCTTCTTTTAAACTATTGCAGTAATGTACTTGGTCATTGTAGGTATAAGTTCCTGTTTCTACGAAAATTACTGGATCAGGCTTTCAACGATTTTGTGCTGCTTTGGTTTGTACATTTAAACCACATTTAATGAGTTGATATAAATTTTTTTTTTATACTTTGTAAAATCAGTTTTCCAACGGATTCTTAAATACATACTTTGTTGGTAGTGTGATCCTGGTGATTTTGCATTCACACATCATTTGTATATATCTTTCAACTGGATTTTGATGTATTATGATTTCTGATCCGGTAACTGAAGATCGTCAAGTTTCTGCATTTTGGTTAATCTGTGGTTCTGCCTGAAGCTCTAATGCTGAAATGTGATTTTGAGAAGCCTGGGAATTCTAGTAAATCTTCTTGAAAGATAATAAACTGATGAAATCAAAATAAGTTTGTGGAAGGTTGTTATAATTGTCAATCTGTTTCTTTTAGTTCGGGGTCATGAATAAAATGAAAAATAGCAACAAAGTGATCTTCCAAGATTCATCCAATTCTTAAGTTAGTTAACCATTTTCATATTTTATAGTTCAAAATTTGGAAAAAATATATATAAAAAACATATATTTAAACAATATCTTCCATACAAAAAAACTCACATCAAATAACACTTTTTTTTGCCGGACAAATAATTAACACTTAACTATAATGTGATTGTAAGAATTTTTTATATATAATATCTTCCGTACTATACATATACACATCAAATATTTATATTTTGCACTTATCGTACTTATTAGTTTATGTATAAGAAGTTTGTCAAATAGAAAAGTTGGATTAAAGCTGCACCAAGTTAAAGTTAAACATGCATTTTGTTTTTTATGTTCTTTACATTTTAAGGGCTTGATTGGTGGTTGATTATATATTTGTTAAGATGTAGAGCTAAGATTTGGGTATATGGATTTGGTTGAGATTTAAAAGCCAGCATTTGAAATTCATGTATTTGAATTCCTTTATTCGGATGGTATAAAAAAATCTACACCAATAGGAATGTATATCCTACTTGTGTGGCTTGTTCACATATTTGGGTAATCTTAACAGAGAACATTTGAGATTTTAAATAATTAGAATAGATTGGGTATTTAAAAATTCTAGAGGAATTACTTTCATTATAAAAAAAATTCTATAGGAATTATAATTTTTTTTCTTAAATTTGGATCCAATCCAAATGTGAAAATCAATGAAAATTACTATTCATAAAAATGTTTTGATTAAAAAAATTGATATATTTTAGCAGCCGCTTGTATTGCTCTCCCACAGTCCCGTTTTCATGGTTTAGGCTACTCCCATTTTGCTTGCCGCTACTACAGGAATCGCTTTTTCTTTTCCTCTCACTACTAAGATGTTTCAGTTCGTCAGATTGTCTCTTGCCTGCCCATGTCTATTAGGAATATCCGGATCTACGCTTATTTTCAACTCTCCAAAGCATTTTGTTGCTTACTACACCCTTCCTCATCTCTGGGTACCTAGGTATTCACCACAAGCCTTTGTTCATTTAAACCTCGCCCTTAACTTATTTTACCGATGATTTTTTTATGATAAAAGAAAAGACTATATATATATAGATCTACACTGCATGCTCAAAAATTTCTGCAATAAAGTCAGGAGGCAAATTAAAGAAGCTTATTTCCTCTGCAATGCTCAGAGCGTGTTTTACCACGTGATCTGCTACCATATTAATCTCTGTTACATCACTCAATCCTTGCATCCCAATCTCCATCTATTCTTCTCTTCATCTATTCAAGAAGCTCATCTTCTGGGTGTTCCTCACTCCATCTAGTAGTAATTAGCTTTGTTGCTTTCTAACACTGTTAAAGCGATGAAGAAGCGCTTTTACGGTTTATAAGATAAATATATGAAGAAGATTATCTCAATTTACAAGAAAACACTGTTGAACATACGTTTAAATGGTCAAAATTCTATCTCAAACAGGCATTTTGACACACCCCATGAACGGTGTTGTTCAGTGGGTGTTAATCGATACTTCAAGTTTATTCCTTTGTGAATTATAATCCGAGCACATTATGGTAAAACTAGTTGATAAACCTATAAATTTTTTAAATCACACCTTTTCAACTATTTTTTCAATCTAGATTCATAAAACAAATGCATCCAAATAATGGATTTGCACACTCTTAAGAAATATCTTTTGGATACTAAAAGCAAAAGGTAAAGCATCTTTCATCACCTAAATTTGCTTTATATACTTATGCAGGTGTTGAATTAAATCATTGAGCTATGTTTTCACCACCAATCATGCCAACAAATAAGTGTTTTATTTTATTTTATTTTTCTTTATGATGCTTTTTATGCATTCGTTTATCACTTGTTGCTTCCATGTGTTATCATGTGCTCATATAGTCACATTTAGAAGAAAATCAATTCCCCCAAGCATTACAGGATCATTAAAAAAAATAATCTCCCCCATATTTTCAATTTTATATAATTAGACATTACAATTTTATGTAAATTTTTTTTTCACTCAAATTCTTTTTACTTATTGATATATCTGTTATCTTGTCTCTTATATTCTTCAAAATAATATCAATAATATATGTTTCAACAAAGTAGCTGTCTATTTAGTGTTAGTACCTAAACAACAAATTAAAGCAATATTTTTTAAAATAATGTTAACGGTTGCATAACGTTATCTTAACATAAAATGTAATAAAATATAATTTGAATGTAATAAGATTTATTTTCTCTTAATCTGAAAAAACAATAAATACTTAAGGAAAAATGAATTGAGGTTCTAAATTTAAGATTAAAACTGACCTCTTACCTTGTCTATTTTTTTTGCATGATCTAAGCACTCATTACACTTCATATAGAGGAGCCAAACTTGCAACCTCAACATCTTAGGTGGCATATTTACAATTGGTGATAAAGAAACAAAAATTACAAAAATATATTACCACCAAGTACTTATTTTTTTCACCCAGAGTATCCACCGCCGGTAATAGTGATCAATCTCTATCGGAGTTACTGAGTGTACACAAGGTGGGTAGATTTCTCCCAACATTATCAGCTCCATACCCAAGGTCAGGAATCGAACCCCCAACAATTTCGTTAAGGGATACAAGCCGCTATCACTAGTGCCAACCAATGTTGGTACCAAGCACTTGATTTAACCTAAAGTCTTAAGTTCAAGTGGTAGAGATTTGTCGCAATTTATGATTTTACCCGACTCGATTCAGATTAGTTTGAAGACGAGAAGCCGCCCATTGAGCAGTGAGGGAGGGGAGACTGATTGAGAACATGTTTTGGCGGGGCCCACTTCAACGGCCCATCTCACCCTGTCTGCTTCTTACCACACCCATCCAACTTCATTCGCCCACGGCGGCTCTGCCTACTTTTATCCCGCCTTCTCATTCTTTCTGCTCCTAAGACACACACAAATATATATATATATATATATATATTATGCTATTCCTATTCATATGCCATTTTTTTTTATATTTTATTGAAGCTGAGAGAAACTTTAAATTTTATTTATTCATTTCTAAGATTTAATAAAATTTCAACTTTATCACCATGTGCTGCATGTAATAACAATAAAGTTTATATAATAATAAACGAATAGTAATATTGTATATTTATATGAAATATTTAATTTAGTGATTTATAAATAGGATTAAGATAAATTCTCTCCCTCCAATGTTGGGTGTGTTTGGCAACGAGTATGGAGAGCCCAAACGCACTTTCAACAGTGTTTTTCTGTGAAACAAAATAATCTGCTTCATATATTTATGTCAGCTTACGTAAAAACACTTCTTTACTGTATTCTTAGATTAAAACTTGACAAAAGAAGTGCTTTATGAAGCTACATTGTGTAAATATATTCAGACCAACGGAAAAGTAGGGGATGCAATTCATCCTATCTAGAAGCTATCTCAAGAGTTATAAATTATCTAATAAGGGAAATTATTATTTTCTAATTATATATCTCGTCAGTAATTTTATCTTCCTAATAAACCGTAAGTCACTGAACAAATGATGATAAGAGAGGTGTGATTATTATTATTATTTTTGTCATGAATAAGGAACGAGGTATCTGTTATTGTCTGAATATCCATTGCCTTTGGTGGCATTAATGGAGATGGGTAGTGATTCGCTGGTAGCATAAGAGGTTGCCGCATTACTACATAGTATAATTTTTACTACTCAAATTCGCACCCTTTTTAAAAAAAGAGTGTAAAAAATGAAGGAGGTCACTTTAGGCGTCTTATCTGTAAGATAAGACGTCTAAAGTGTAACTTTTGGCGCCCTATCTTGAAATGGGGCGCCTAATGTCACATTTAGGTGCCCTATTTAGCATATAGAACGCCTAAAGCGCAAGACTGACGTGACGGGACATGCATATCAGAGCAGACCACCTACTCCCTTCTCAGCTTCTCTCTTCTCCCTTCTCCCGTGCTCTGCCCAACCTCACTCAAGCGTTGCTCTGCCCAACCTCGCTCTACGCCTCTCTCCCCGCAAGGTCTATCGTCTTTCTAGTTCCGTCCTCTCTTTCAAGTGTCTCGCCGACTGTCTTCTTCTTCTCTAATTCTCGAGTTAGCTTGCACGTTAGATTCTTCCCCATTTCACCCTTTCGCTATACATGCATGTCTCTTCTTTTAAACTTGCTTGCATGTCTTCTTTTTCTCGAAGCGTGATCTGGAATTATTGGCCATCGAACTTTGGCACCTAAACTTGCTTGCAGCTACCATCGCGTTCTTCATCGTTGTCGACTCAACATGCGGATCTAGTTGGGTAGCTCCTCATAAGTCCTTTACCTCCACTCCTCTCCTTTTGCTTTGATTCAGTTTCTACAAGTGCCAATGAAATGATAGTCAAATGAATTAACTGATTTGTGAATATGTAGCATAATACTTGGTAAGTTTGAAAAATCCAACCCTCATATTGAATCAAGTGAGATTTGAGAGTTAATGGTTGGGCACAGCGATAATTAATTTCATTATAATGAATTACCCATTTACCATGATCATTTAGCAATTCACAGCACTTGAAAACATTGGCCTTTTAGATTACTTTATTTAAGTTCAAAATTAGCTAAAATGTGTTGTCAATTGTTAAATGTTTTTATATGTCTAACTCTTGATGAATTTTGTGTTTCTCCACCACAATACTTTTGTTTTTAACTATGACGTGTTTATTATGCATGTCTGGATTTGATCTGGTGCACAAAATAGAATTACCTACTACAATCTGAATCAGATGTAGTAAATGGGTTAAATAAATTAACCAGAACGTTTTTTTAAAAAAAATATACCTACGGTGCCTTATATTGTGATATAGGGCGCTGTAGGGTACACCTTATGGCGCCTTATATTGCAATATAAGGCGCCGTAGGCTCTAATTTTCTACTCCCCTCATAAAAAGGGCACTAATTGGGTTAAAAATAGGGCGTAAAAAGTCCTTTTTGTAGTAGTGACATCATCCCACTCTTTCACTCTCATGTATGCATGGTTGCATTTAGATAACCGGCTGTTTGGTAAAGTTTCTGAACACCCCAAAAGCACATTCAACAGTGTTTTTCGTAAAACGAGAAAATCTCTTTTACACATTTACCTCGTAAATGATAAAAGCACTTCTCCATAAAAATAGCGTTTCAAAGCAGTTACTTTCATAGCGCCACAGTAAAGCACCGCCTTTACGTAAATCGAGATAAATATATGATGAAGATTATTTCGTTTTGCTAAAATATACAATTGAACGTACGTTTGGATTCCTTATAATCATTCACAAATAGGATCATAAGCAAAGTAAATGGTAAAATATAGGATTTTAGTATCTATCCATGGAGACGAAATTTCCCTCAGAGATTTTACAAAAGGAGAAGGTAGACACAACACTTTGGGTAATGGAAATGATAACAAGTGAACACTGCTACTCATTTTCACAATTTCACCAATCCTATTTATAACTAGTTTTCAGCTTGTTTGAAAATTTATTTTTTCCAACCGTGTACAAAAGTCAAGACAAAACTATTTCGAAATCTGTAAAAATTATTTTGAAATCCATAAAATCATCTCGGAAGTCATAAATCATTTATCCCAACGGATTTCCCAAACACACACAATAATAATTTCTCAAACACAATAACATTTTAAAACTTATGTTTTGCCTCGAAAATTCGTAAAAGTCCTATCAAAATATATTCACCAAAACCTAAATTTTACTTTCAACTTTGTAAAAATTATTTTTAAATTGACTTCCAAACAAGCTCTAAACTGTTTCCTACATTTGAAACGGTAATGCCAATATCTCTGGCAATTTTAAAAAAAGTGGAGGTGGACACAATTCAAAGGAAATAGTTACACGTACACATGTATATACCTTAAATACTTTTGGCATAATTTCCACTTTATCTCATCCTCCTGTGCCTGCTCCCACTTTTTTATACAACAGTGGGGTTTTTGGCAAAGCGATTGAACACCCCAAAAACACATTCAACAATGTTTTTCCGTAAAACGAGATTATCTCCTTCATACATTTGCCTCGTAAATGGTAAAAAACAATTCTCCACCACTTTCCTAAACAGACCCACCAGTATAATTCTCTGCTGGCGCTAACATAAGTCGTAGTTAAGGTTTATGTGGATATACAGCCACAAATACTAAGATCGATGTCGGCCACCTAAATCTTAGGTGGCTTGAAAACCAAACCAAATATGAACTACATGCATGGATGTGTAATTAAAATCACACACACGCAAACAGAAACATTTGTGTGCGTCAGGCCAAAAAAAAAAAAGAAAAGAAACATGTGTGTGTCTCTCTCTATATGTGTGTATATATATAAAATCTCATAACATCATATACAAAAGTTTTTATATATATATATATGTGCGTGTGTGGGTTTAGCAAATTATCCGTTCATATACTATTCTTGATGCCCACCAATTTAATTTCGTTCGATGCTTCCGTTTCATGGCCATCGTCATCGTCTATCACAGAAAAGTTAAACCTCTCTACTTTGTTTGTACATTAATTATGTGCTTTGTGTTGTGAAGATAAACATGATAACAATATATATAGATATATATATATATCGTGGAATAACGCATCATTTAGGTATATAATTAATTAAAAGGCCACCTACATAAATTCAGTTGTTATTAATTTAGTTATAACTAGTACGATTGCTTTTATATACATATATATATATATTACTGACTAAAAGGGAAAAAATTATAAATCAGTTTATAAATCGAACAAATTAGTTTAATAAAATGCTAGATACTAACATTTTAGATGTAATTTATTTAATTTTTTGAATTTTTTAAATTAATTTTTTAAATCTAATATTAAAGATTAGATGTAGTCAAACAGTTGATGCAATCTTTCATAATGTATGGTGTATATTGATGATATATAGGAACAAATAAAAATGTTGGGATTTTTTTGACCAGACAAAATATTGGATATTATATATATATATATATATATATTAGCAATAGCAATAATTTAAGTATTTAATTGATTGTTGGAGCTGGTGAGAGAAGGAGAGGCTCCTACTAAAAGTTGGTAACTTGATGATTGTAGAGTTGACTTTTCTTGAGTTTTATAGTGTTCCATTGGCTTCCAAGATAAGGCAGTCAGAATATGAAATGTCATTACAAAAACTTCTCATTGGCTGAGTTCATTTGTCCATTTCCATCACCTTCCATTCATGGGCCTCCATTCTTGAATATATATATATATATATATATTTATACATTTTGTACAAAAATGTATAAATATAGCCACTGGTCTTAATCTTTATTATTTAAGTGATCGTTTCAATTTGTTGATTTTTTAGTAAAGTTTCTGGAAAATTCATATAACTACTTCATGTTATTTGTAATATAATATCCATTTTATAGTTTAGTTTTTACAGCAAAACAGATCTTATATTAAAAATTGGAGATGATATAATATTTTTTAATATCAAAGATAAACATATTCTTTTTTTTTATACAGAAGATAAACATATTCTAATAGTAAATTTTTATTTTAAGCCTTTTAATAATAAGTTTTTGAATATATAATAAATACTTAAGAAGTAAAACTTACCTATGTTCCCTGGCAAAAAAAAAAACCTTACCTATGTTCCTTTTTTTCCTTATTACAAAAATTCGCCTATGTTCAACTCGTTGAGTTATCTTGGTATATCTTTGAAGAAAATATTAAGTATCACTTAGTTATGACTCCAGTCGTGATGCTTGAGGAGGCACCACTATAGCTAAGTGATGCTGGGTTGACCTATTTGTGTAGCCAGACTAAAGGACTTGCTTGGCATGCTCCAGTGCCTACTGGAACAGACCCTGATGGATCATGAGTTAAGGTACCATGTCCTTAAATCGTGGGTCAACCCAACCCATTTTCTAAAAATTTTGTCTAAAAAAAGATTAGAGAGATACGATATAAATTAACACAATATAGGGATTTATGTATTTAATAAGGGAAGTGAAATTATGCTGACCAATAATACCATTGAACAAGTCCTTTTCCTTGTCATGGAGGCATTTTATTCTTGACAAAGCAAAAAGGCAGCTACCTACCCTCAACCTAAAAACTTGCGGATTCTTGAGATTCAGAATTTGTGGAGATGATTTTTTTTATAATTTAAAATAAATATATGAAAAAAATAATAGGGATTGCCCTAATTCAAAGGGAAGAAAAGAGTCCTTTTCGAAAATATTCAAAATTGGAACGATACAGAAAATATTGATGTGAAATAAGCACAGATCAAGAGAGGGCTCAATAGAATGGAGTGGTGAGCATTAAAAGCGCTCGCTATTCATGCATCTGCCTCTCCCAACATCAAGTAAAAGCCATAAGCATATCATTCACTTCCTCCTCCTTTTTTGTATCTTCTTCTTTCCAATACTCCCTCGTGCCGTTATTGTGCTCCTTTCAAAAATTGTTTGGACATGGGAGAATGGATTTTATTCATAAATGTATTTTGGTAGAATATATTTATATTTGGATAAACGTTAAATTTAAACTGTCATTATTTTGTTAAAAATGAGTTTTTTTCGTTCAGAATGTATTTTGAAAGAATGGGTTATCAAACACTATAGTTTACAAGCTAACAAACTGTATTTTGGATCCAAAAAACACGCAGATTATAACCTTCTGAGTGAGTAATTTACCCGTTCGGATGAAAACAGTTAAAGGCATTCAATTAGTTATAGAATTCAAGTAATTTTCCATATTACCTCTTGTTAACGGCAATAAATTCTAACATTATATTAATTTTTAGATTAAAGTACACTTTTAATCCTTTATATTTGTGTTAGGTTTCACTTTAGTCCTTTAAGTTTAAAAAGTACACTTTTAGTCCCTCAAACTTAAAACCGTTAGTCTCTCTTAACAGAAATTGCTAACTCATCAAACTTAACGATATTATTTTAAATCTTTTTTATTATATACAATTTAAAATATCAAATTTTTCTTATATTATTAAATTAAAATTAAAATGTGAGTATACTTTATCAACGTTTTATTGCACGATCATCAATTAAATTTGATGAGTCAGCAATTTTGGTAAGGAGAAACTAAAGGCGTTAAGTTTGAAGGACTAAAAATGTAATTTTTAAACTTAAAGGACTAAACTGAAACCTGACGTAAATATAAAGGAATAAAAGAATATTTTAGCCTAATTTTGTAATCCCTCACCCCCTTATTAAACATGAGCATGCATGGAAAAAATGTTTAATACTTGTTGAAATCGTCAAAAGTCAAACTGACCCAAGAAACCTTCTAGAACGGCTCTTATAAATAGAAGTTGATGGAGTACTATTTTTAATTTGCATTGTAGTTATGTGCGTATTTGAGAATCCGTTAGGAGAGCAATTTTACGTAAATTGAAGTAAGTATGTGAGAGGAGTTTTGTCCCGATTTTTATGCAATGTGATTTTAACGTTCTTCCCTGGATCGGAACATCCTATGCTATGAATATGATTCTTCAACGGAAAAATTATAAATTTAAAAGGATAACTGTACTAATATCTTATTTTTAATATCAGTCACTCTGTACATTACTACTAATAAACTTCTTTCAAATATTTCTTCCATTTATGACCTCGTTTGTGAGCTCTTCCCCAAACTTAAGTTTTTTTTTGTAAAATCTAGGTTTTACCTTAAAGTTTATGTTTTGTCTAAATATTTACATTTTTCAAAATTAGGTTTTACAACAAAATTTATGTTTAAAACATAGGTTTTGAAAAAACTATTTTCTTGTCAAATAACACACCCTTTCATAATAAATTTTCTCTTTTCTCCTTTTTTCTTTCTCTTTCCTATTTACTTTTTGTCTCGAACTCCGTAAAAACCAGTAACTTTCCTAGCACATACACATTTTAAAATCTAGGTTTTTCTTTGAAATCTGTAAAATATATTCTGTCAAAATATATCCTCAAAAACCTAATCCAAAGTTTAAGCATTAATCCATGTTTTTGAGGATGAACAAAGTTGGAAATATGTTTTATTTATAAATAACGAGCTAACATATCTCCATGATTTCAATATATATGAGATGTTAGACCTCACTTGCTCATGTTGGTTGAATTATTACACACTTTATCCGTTGGCCAAAACAATATTATACACTATGTCCATATTCAAATTTTGGCCATTTAAATATGAAATCTCAAGTTTGAGCTTGTTTGAATACAGCAAAGTACATTTATAGAAGTTACTCCTGATCGAACCTAATAATGGATCCGTTTGGGAACATGGTGAAGAAGTACTTTTACGTAAGTCGAGGTAAATATGTGAAGGAGACATCGTTTTATCGAAAAACACTGTTGAACATATTTTTGAGGTTTCTTAACGGGTTGCCAAACATCACCAATGCTCAAAACTCACATGATTATACAATCGTATAAAAACCATATTCAGACCCTCTTAATTGTTGGTAAAAAAATCAGACCCTCTTGATCAAATACTGTAATTGCCAAAACATTTTCGTGAAGAGCTCTGTTGGTTTGTATTACACTTTGTCATATCATTTTTAATGGAATATTCGTTTTTCTAAAAAAATTAATAAAACTACAATTGGTAAGGAAAAAAAAAATTAAAAAAACGCTACCATTGATATATTAATATTCGTTGAAAATTAAATAGAATGGGCATATGTTTTTGATGCAGGAATAAGGGCGTGTTATTGTTTTCTGTTTTGGGTCAAAGTGGAAGCCGAAACCATCGCACTCAAGTTGAGAGCACATGAACAAAATATCTCTCCACCATTTAACATTTGCGGGGCAAAATGCAGCAACAAGAAATAATAACATCTCCTCGTCTACTCCTATTTGTACTTAGTAAAAAAAATATTTTATTTATAAGTTACTTTATTAAATTTTTCACGTGAATATAAAATTTCATTGTAATATGTGTTGGTTTTGCTCTCAAGTGCTATGATGGATACTAAATAGGATAAACTTGGAAAGTTATTAAATTTCAAGACATCGTTAATGAATTTTAAGATTCTTCTTAGTTTATATGAAATATGCTGGAAGTGATTTATAAATAGGATAAGAGAAGTACTTAACAAAAAAACATAGATAATGGGTGTGTTTGTGAGCTCCTTTTAGAGGTCAAGAATGCATTCTTGGGGAGTGATGCATTTTGGGGGAGAACGGGTGTTTAACAACTGATTTGGAAAAAAATGACTCTGATGGCCAAAATGTATTCTGATTTCTGGCCTCCAAAGTGCATCTTGGGGAGAAGGGGAAAAAGCTTATTCTGTTCATAATGCATTTCAGAACGCGACTTTAACATTATAAGTCATCTTGGGGATACTCTGGGTCGCAACATATATTTAAAAATTCTAAATCGTGAGCTGTTACACTCAAAATTCTGATCAGGGACATTCTAACCGTTTTTTATAATTTTATTTTCCCTTAATTTTATCAAAATATAAAAAACATCTGTATTTATGTATTATTTAATAAAATTTATTTTCTTTTTACTTTCCATAAAAAATAACTTTTACAACATTTATCCAAACAAATTTTTATTTTTCAAAATACATTTTAAATAAAAGTAATTTTTTAAAATACATTCCGATCAAAAATCATTTTCTCAACGATTTCTAACCTTTAAAGGTGCACTTCGAATTTCAAATCTATATCTATATCAACATACAAATTAGAGAGAGCCGTGTTGTCTTTTTTTAACTTTTTTATGAGAAGGGGAGGGGAATTACATTGCCATATTATAGTATAAAAAAAAAAGGAGCAGGCAGTCTCATTTTCCTCTTTGTTCTTTTATTTTCGATATCCCATCTTCACACCTAGATAAAAAAAGGATTATTCAGATTTAGTATTATATTAAATCACTATAATATTTTACAACAATTTTTTATTTTGTCTGTGTTATTTTAATTTATTTTTAAGGGGGAATTACTATGAGGATTAAAGGAGGGCATTTAATTACCTAAAACTCTAATGATAATTGAGAAGCATGCAATGACAAATTTCAGTTTAATAAATGACATTTACATTACTCATGCATTACTGAGATTTTTTTAAGTAAATACCTTTCTTTACTATAAACTTATGCTTATAATAAATAATTGTGTTTTTAAGTTTCTTGATAAGTTTTTATATAAAAATGCCTAGTCAGTAGTTGAAAAAAAAATGCCCATATGGGACAGTCACTATTGCTGCCTTCTAAAAGTATTATTTCATACATAATTTAAGTCACCAAGAGTCATTACTGCTTGTTTGTTAAAACCTCTATAAGTAATGTTTAAATATCACTCTTCATATTATCTTCTTTTTCAAAACTTCAAGTTAAAAAAGTTATTCACATAAGACTATTAATCCACTAGTTTTTATAACTAGCAACTACCAAATTATGCAAAATGAATTGATTTGATCCTTTTTATAAGATTCCATCTGGGATTATTTTAATATTAATTAAATCTTTACTTATTTTACCTGTAATCAATTGTATTCTCCCTTATCTTTTTTCTTGTACATTTTCTTTTACCATTAATCCTCTCTCTTATTTGTTGAAAAAAAACATATATGTCACATACTAGTATTTAATACTCTTTACTAATTTTAAGAGATATCTAAAGCTGTGTAAGAGTTGAACGGTAAAATCTATGAAAAGGGAACTTTATTGGGAGATTCCAAATAAGGAACTTATTTAATGAATGGTCCCAATTTTAAAAATATTTATCAAAAGGTCCCATTGACAACATGGGGTGTTGTCAATACAGCGCATGATATTGTCAATGTATATGACCTCATGTTGTCAATGGAAAGTCTTGATAAATATTTTTAAAATTTGAACCATTAATTAAATAAGTTCTTTATTTGAAACTTCCACTAAATTTACCTAAAATCTACTGGGCACGCATCTAATTATTTGTAAGACTTTGACTTCCTGTAGCTCCTTAAATTCAATGCAATGCCGGCTATGACTTTTTCAGCATAATTATCATTATTACTAATTAATTATAAATTAACCAATGGAACCATTAATGGCTATCGTCATCCTCGGTTATTGGAATACAACGAGGGCGTCAAAGGGGTTGACGGATGTGCTTGGAACTTGAAGGCTTAAGCATGAAAAATGAGTTTACGCCATCTTCAGTTAGAAATCCGCTTGCATTCTTTATAGAGAAACAGGCAGTGATCGGGTTTGCTCCAAATAGCAAGAGATGGCGTTGAAAGCAAAAACC
>JANTPZ010044521.1:0-13748 GCA_025593235.1 Vachellia pachyceras | reverse complement strand
TATCGTTCCCACGAAGACTATGGCAAAAGTGAGCAAATAAATGAAATTGTGCTATTAATTAGGTTGGGTAACAATCATTTTGAAAAGTTCAATTTGGTTCAAAACAAACTAAGTTAAAATGCAAAACACAAGTGATTCTAACTCCAAGAAATTGAGATTCTAGGATTACTTCTTTCCTCTATACTTCATAAAACTAGCTATTTCCCTCTTAATTAGCTTTAATGAATAATATAATGTTTGCCTAAGATTCATAAGTATTGGAAAAGCTCTCTCAAGTCAAAACCAACATCTATTTTCAAGAACTCATTCAATCTCTTGCAACAAGCTAGTGAAAATAGTCATTAAGTACCAATCTTATAATGACAATACTAGGTCAATAGGTAAATCTCTTTCCTATCAACAAACTCTCCACTCAACCTTGAGTTTCAAGTCTAGTATGAGTTTATCCAAATTCTTTAAACAAGAAAATCTCTTTCAAGCATCCTCTTATTCAACAAATCAACTAAATGGTGATCAAGCATTTAGAGGTATGAAGCAACGAATAACATCAACATATAATCCTTCATTAAATACCAACAAGAATGAGAATAACAAAGTTTTAATCCATATAGAGGTTCAAAGTAACCCTAGAAATTGAAAAGCTTAGCTACTATGTATATATACAAGAAAACAAGGCTTAACAAATGAGAACATCAGAAACTAAGGAAAAAGGAGAAGAAAAGAAAAGAACCCTAGATTAGAACTCCAAAATCTCTCTTGGAATCTCTTCCCAAGCTCCAAATCCTAGCAAAAAGAGTCTTCAAGCACACCCAAGGAGTCAAGAATGAATGATTTTCGGCCAAACCCTCTCTTTTTTAGCCCTAGAATCAGCTCCAGCAAGTAAAACGCGCAACTGTACAGACGTCAGACTTAGTTGGCTTCAGCCAACATTTTTGTTGGCTGAAGCATGTGGCACAGAGAGCATCAGGTCTTCGCTGGCTTCAGCCAAGATGTTTGTTGGCTGAGGCATTTGACACAGAGAGCATCAAGTCCATCTAATCTTCATGCTAGATGATATTTGTTCAATCTTTGTAATTACAAACTTGTTTCTTGACCTTATAACTTGTCTTTCATCCTCTACAAAAGAAAAGAAGCATAAATTATCCTTTAATTAATCAAATAAAATAAGCATTCTTTCAATTTACTTTGATGCATATTTTCTTCTCAAAACTTCTCTTTATACACATTTTATACTTTCAAAAACATATGAAACAGAAGAAAATATTTTAGATTGTTGTCAATTTCTTGGAGTTATCAATGGCCAGACCTTTTTGGTGCCACTTTGCATTTTCTTCCCTGCTCCTCTCTCTCTCTCTCTATTTTGCTTGGAGTTCATATAGTATTTATGCACATTTAAAAAAATTATTATTAACTTTTACAAGGTTGAACCAAACTTCAAACGCTTTATGTGAACAGTGTATTTTACGAGACTTGTGGCGGTGACAATAGATTTCATATTTCTATTAGTATCGCCTTCCACCATATCAAAGTTCAATGACTCTGTAATCTAATTATATGAGTACCTTTGTATTGTAAATTCGATCTTCCTTTATGTCAGTGCATGCCCATTTAAATTAAAAAACGTGGCAAATCTGGGAACCCTGCATCATAATGTCAGTATTTGACGGCCTCCCAGGCCGTGACAGATGTTTGGAGGGACCCCTGGCTGCAATAATTCAGACCTGCCGACAGATTAAGCTTAGATATGGACAATATAATTCAGATAAAAGCTATACACATCTCTAAAATGTGCACAACATGCATTCACAGTTGAAAGGTACGGATTAGGACATATCATACCAGATTTATATCCAACTCTTTTATACAAGATAATCTAAAATCTAGGATAGTCCAACTTCATCCCGATTGGACCGGTCCAGTTGTAGTTGAATTGGATCGGACCGAACTATCGGATTTTTGCAAACAGTTGAAAGGTAATTACAAAATAAAAAAAATACTGGTGGGCACTTTTTCGCCCGAGAGGTGCATCAGTCGCTGAGTACTGTTACTGCATTACAAATCTTTCTCGTCCTTAAAGGAGATTCTGCTAATGGAAATCATGGAGTTGGGTGAGCAAGACACGAAGTATCAAACTCTCCAGGAGGAAGAAAATAGGAACATCCTTGAGTTCCAATGGAACGACACCAAAGATAATCAGACTGCAGAGCATATTCAGGTGGGCAAGGTGATATCGCAATCGAATATCGGACTCCGGACAGTCAAGGATATAATTATACCTATATGGAAAGTTGATGGCAAACTCGAGATTTAAGCCTGTGGGAACCAACATCTACTCATTCACGTTTGAACACAAGTCTGAATCTGACCATATAATGAATGAAGGGCCCTGGTTCATAAGGAATAATATTTTGGAACTACAATACAGGCCTCCTTTTACATTTGACAGTGAACTGGAGTTCACTACCTGTGTTCTCTGGGTGCAATTTCATGACATTCCACCCGAAGGAATGTCTGCCTTCAACATCAAAAGACAAAGGAAAGGATCAGCAAAGTGTTAGAGTTTGAGGATCCAACGGACAAGCACTCCTCGAAACGAAGTTTTGGAAGAGCCAAAGTGGAATTCAACTTAGATAAACCCTTTGTTGCTGGTTTCAGTGTACCTCGACCACACAACAGGAAAAATGCAGATGTTCAAATCAAATATGAGAAGCTATCCAGGTTCTGCTTCAACTGTGGAAGACTTGGGCAAGATAAGAATTTCATTTTCCTTGGCAAAAAAAAAAAAATCGAAGTAAAAAAAGTAGTAAAGTCAGTAAAGAACAACCGACAAAAATCACATAAGCAACACAGATAAGAAAACATGGAAAATAATCCCGCACACATGTTAATTAGAAAGTGTCGGTGCCTCTCAGTGAAAATAATAGCTGAAATAATATTCTTCTATTCAATTATTTATATTATATTCATTTTTTCCGATTAAATTAGAGAATGTTAGGCTGCACCCAACATGATTTTTTTATAAAGTTTTGAATACTTTACTTGAAGAAGATGAAATTAATTTGCTCACAATTTGCATGCATTAATATTAATATAATATCTACTTTTAGATTATTAGTATGTAAATTTTCCATTAGAAGGTCGTAAGTTCTATGCCACCAATAACTTCAAACCGTTAATACAAATCTCTTTAATAAAAAAATTATCAACTTGCAGTTTTATATATAAGCCCAACTCTAGATCTAGATTGAGACAATAATACTATTAATATTGGCAAAATTTAAACGTGGACATAACTTAATGAAACATAATAAAGTAATTACTACTATCTGATTGCAGCTTTATAAATATCGCAATATATTGTGTTCAACAAATGCGTTTTGCTTTCATCCTCCAAACGTATCAGCCACCACTTATCATTTAGTGAAAACATAATAATATAATAATTAAAGCATTGTACGCATTCCCATGAATTCGTATGCATAAGTAATTCAAAATTTTAGCTGCCAACCATTATAGAAAGGAGATTTCCTCTTTACCTGCAAAACTCGCCCAACATTTCCACAATCACAATCATATCACAAAGCTGCTATCCTCCTTTTCATCGTTTAGTTTTTTACTGTTCGATTTTCTATTGCACAAGTACGATGCAATTTTCTTATCTGGTATTTATTTAGAGTCTCATGTGTTTATGCAAGTTTTTATAGTTTTAATTTTAATTTCATTATTTTACCAAAAATTGTTAAAAAGATACTATCGCTGCTCATTCAATTATGTGATGGCAAGTTAGTTAATGATTATGGCGAAGTCACTTCTTGAAACCAAACATGGTTCATGTACCCGTTGCATCGCCACTTTTCCTTTAATGGAGTCTAATTCATACAGTTAGTAATATCTCTTTCTTCATAATAAAAAAAAAATGTCCTGCTCATGGTAAAAAAACCAAAGAAAAAGGTATTTGTGTGTTTTACAAAGAAAAAGGTACTGTGTGTATTTATGGATTTTAAGATGGTTTTATAGATTTCGAGATAGTTTTTATAGATTTCGAGATTGTTTTGTCTTGGCTTCCATGTACCGTTTGGGAAATGGTGTTCCCAAACAAGCACATTATATGCTAAGAAAAATATTTTGCTAAAGAAAACGTTCATCCACACGCACACAAGATTATGAGTATCCGCATCACTATTATTTAATAAAAACAATATTTCATATTTATTTTTTATTTGTACCAAAAAGTTTGGGTAGAATAGATCATGAGTTCATATGGGTTACTGGCCAAGTTAGAACATAGCACTGAACTCAAGATTTATTGTGTACATGGATTAAGTCTTTTGTTTTTACTTTTTTTATGTTTTATATTATCTCAAGACATGAGAAATCTTTGTTGCATTTGAAATAATTTTTTTCATTGCTATTTCATTTCATTTTGTACTGGTCAATAATTAGAATACTATCAAATATCCTTAAAAAAACAGCCTACATAATAGCAATGGTCACCAAATCAGTAGGTTATATGTATATCAATGTCAAGATTAGTATTTATTAGAGTAGAAAAAATAAAAATAATAACTCCTAGTAGAAAATAAAAATAATTACCGGTGACTCTTTTACGAAAATTTATAGAATATATACATTAATCAATTTGAGGAAAAGTTGTTAGAAAGTCTCTCATTGTTCTAGGACCACCCAAGTGCAAATATCTTCAGCAAGTGTAACTTTTTCAACTGTGTACAATTTATATTCAACTATATATATAAAAGAAAAGATAACTGAGAATACCAACTCCACGTGGTCCGAAGTTGTAAACAATTAATTTAAGCCAATGATAGAAGTAAAACGAATAAATTATTCATTGTCACAAAAATACAAAAATCAAGAAAAATCTGCCAACTTACACATTTAATCCCCAAATAAAGAACAACCGACGAAAGTCACAAAAGCAATACCCACAGGAAAATAGAAAACATAAGAAAATAATCGAGCACACTCATTCATTAGGGAATGTCATGGTTCTTCTCGTTGAAAAAAGAGAGGCTAAAATGATATCATGTCCATTTGGTTCAGCGTTTGTAAGATCCAAACGTACATTTAATAGTATTTTTCCACAAAACAAGATAATCTCCTTCACATATTTATCTTAACTTGCGTTAAAGTACTTCTCTACCGTATTCTCAAACAGACCCATTCTTTACATGCAATTATTTAATATTATATTCAATATTATTGGATTAGATTCACGTATTAACTGGCGCTTATTAATATGATTTTGTTTATTTAAAAAGCTTCAACCCTTAACCTCACTTAAAAGAGATCCAAATACTATTAATATAATGTTGAGACTACTTTATCTGGAACTCTAGATCCAGATAATTGAGGCAATGATAATACTATTAATATTAGCAAAAATATTATATCTGGTTCCAGTTTTTTTTTTTTTAAAAAAACATTATCGCAACATCGTGTGTCCCATATTCATTTGTTTTTATCCTCCAAACGTGTCAGTCTCCACTTGTCATAAAGCGGCATAAATAAGTCACGTGAATTTATATGCTTAGTGGATTAGCACAAAAGATTCTCCTTTCTATTTTTTAAGAATAAATAATAGTTTAAATCATTTTTGTTTGATTTTTTTTATCTAAGGGCATGAGAAATATTTGTTGTATATAAAATTATTTTTTCATTTCCATTTCATTTCATTTTATGCTGATGAATAAGTTCAATATTATCGAATATCTTAAAAAGAGCAGCATATATGTTATATGTATATCAATGACAATATCATTAGTCTTCCAATAGTTAAAGTATCACCTCTTTAACTAATTTGATTATATTAAGAAATGTATGCATCTTAGTTAATTATAATAAATGTGAATTTTTTTAAAAAATATCTTTATTATAATTATGATGTTATAGCTCCATTGTGCTAGACTTTTTTTTTTATGTTAAACATTTGATATTACACAACTTGAAGTCTTATGTGTTTGCAATTTATCAAAAAGAGGACATTTCAGAAGTCCTAAATCTTCTTCGGAGGATAAAGTCATTCACAGTGGAAAAAAACCAATCACTTTAAATGGATACAAACATTAAAATGTTTTAAAAATGCTTAAAATTATTCCTTAAAATTGAACGGCGAAATTTTTCTAAATTTTCTCTGTATGTCACATTAATAAATTTCTTCCTGTATTAATAAATTTCTTTATAGAACGCATAGTGTGTTATTAAATTATTGTAGTATTTAATTATTGTTAAGAGAGTATCAATAAGTGGTAGTTTGAAAAATGAATAAGGTAAATGGGTCTTACATTTGAGATCAAAACTAATTAACTCTTCAACTGGGTTTTAAATTAATCATAAGAGAAGTATTTAATTGAAAATACAATGCATACAAGTCCTAAAGTATGCAAATAATTTGCAGTGGGATTGTTTTATCAAAATTTATATTCTCTTCGCTCTACAATATATGCCACTTTAACTTATACATGGGAATAAAAATGAACATTAACTCATTTAGTATGTCATAAATTGAAATATTTTTCCATTTGTAGCTTTATTAAAGAATGTTGATTAAATAAATATTAATTGAAAAAATTAGAAATGATGAGTATTAATTGCATGTACAAAACATAAAAATGAGTATTAATTATCTTAAGAATGGCTTATATTTTAGACTTAGTTAATTTTTCAGAAGTGACTTATATTATGGACTGCAATGAGTAAAATACATTAGTTTAATCAAAATCGGAGAAAGAAAAGGTGCTACCCCATGTGGTCCTCGAATTTAACAGTATATGGCTCAATAAATCCAAGCTAATAATAGAATCAAAACAAATAAATAATTCATTATTACAGGGAAGTCACTTATTGATGCCATGTGCAAATTCTCTATAAATTTGAGCTCCACACTGATCATTTCGACACAGCACTACAAGAATTTCATTAAAATCGAGAGCAATATGAAGCCTGCCTTAGCTACAATTACTCTCTTCTTTCTCCTCTTCACCCTCTCCACAAAACCATCATCGGTAAGGGCACAAACGCTGGAACCGGTGGTTGATATCTCCGGCGAGAAGCTAAAAGCCGATGAGAGCTATTACGTCTTGTCGGCCTTCAGAGGAAGAGGCGGTGGTATTTCTTTCGGCACTTTTGGAAACGACACATGCCCCCATGTTGTTGTGCAAGAAAGGCTTGATGTCTTCAAAGGCAAGCCAGTACAATTCTTGCCATTAAATTCTAAGGACCATGTTGTTTACACCTCCATAAACATCAACATCAAGTTCAGTGACTTGATTTCAACTTGCATCGAGTCTGGGGTTTGGAAAATAAGCAAGTTTATAAGTGAAGCATTAAATGTGGGCACTAACGGAGCTGCAGGGAATGAACAAGATACTATAAACTGGTTTACGATTGAGAAAGCAGAATTAGAAGGTGTTTATAAACTCAAGTTCTGCCCTAACCCAAAGTTTATTGTATGCCAGGATCTTGGGATATTTTCTTATGGTGATGATGGGAAAAGGTACGTAGGTCTTGCAAATCCTGGTGAGTTTCAGACTCTTAGAGTTGTGTTCCAAAAGGTTAATGTTGAGAATTCCATTAATGATGAGGGTGAAGCTGTGATGAGCAGCTAGATGACAAGTTAAATAATGTCATTCAACTTCTGATGGGCTAAGTTTCTGTTATGAAGTTTGAGTGTATGAACGTGATGTTGAAATAATATTATCTTTCATGTTGTACCATATGTTTGATGAAATAAATGGTCAAGTATTTCGTTTTAATGCATTAGTCCTCTTTGTTACTTCTTCATAATAATCGATCTGTGAAATGTGATTTTTGTTTATATACACTTTTGTAAAAGCCAGCTTGATAAATTAAAACTTGTTTGAATGATTCATTCAAAAACTTGTTTGAATGATATAATTGGAAAAACAAGTTTAGACAAGCTAGTTTTAGAAGCTCCAAAATGTTTTGTTAGTTTCCTACACATTTTTGTTTAGTTGATATGGAGTTAGCTAGTTTATAACGTGTAAGATTGTGTATTCAAATCTTACTGATGATGTGAAAGTTTTGTTGCTAATGATATTTTGGTATCTATGTAAGCCATTGCTTCCACTCACCTAACCGGAAAAAAAAAAAATCTCTCAGTAGCTTTTTGAAAAAACTCTCATTTACTAAAACCTCCAACTAGCTTTTAGTACTAAAAAGGCCACTTTAACTGTATCCCAAACAAGTTAAAAATTTAACAATGTTTAATAAAAAAAAGTAATAACGAAATTTCGATATCTCAAATGATCTCTATTGAATTTAAATTACAACATTCCAATTAATATTAATGCCAATGAAACTAAATCTTATTTTGAGAGTTTGAGAACTAAATGGGAAATATTAAGTTTATATATCTTCTTTTAATTTGTATTTCTATTTATATCACTTACTACAACACACTTTTTCACATTTTTTTTGGTATTTTCACATTTATTTAACAAGGGACATATATATATATATATATATATGAGGACGTTAAAAATATTCATATGAAAAATATACTTTTGAAAACGAAATTGAGAAACCTACTTCTCACATCCGTTTATAGGCAAAAGGGATGTGATAAGAAGGGACATTAAAACGGGACCAAACCTTATCAATACACAAAAAGTGGTATTTATTTTGTCAAAAAATGAATAATCTCATTGAAATAATCACATTTTATTAAGTGAATTTGTAGCATTTGAGAGGATTTTAGTGCGATTATTAGGCTTTTATTAAGTTTATTGCATTAATTATAATTAATGATTATTATATGAAATTAAAGCCAATTAAGGGTATTTTTGGAAGAAATTGGAATCAAAGATAAATTTAAATTAAATATATTTGGAGAGTTATCAATATAATTTTAAAATATTTTGAGTTCAAATTATTAAATCTATGATTCTGAGTTTAAATTAGAAAATCTAAGATTTTGAGTTTAAAATAACAAATCTTTCAAATGCTACATTATTTTAGGGATTCATCAAATGAAGAACTAAACTCATAAATCCATTTATTTTATTTTGTTTTTTATTTTTTATTTATTATTATTATTTCTTTTTTTTCAGGTTAGGTTTTTATTATATATATGCATTCACACGCACAGGAGGAGATTCACGCGGCCAACAATTCATTGAACCATCAATTCCACAATCTCACACACGAGCCGCGAGGGAGCATAAGCAGCCGCCTAATCCTTCAATTCATTCACCCCAATTCATGTATTCCTTTTGCGCCGCCACTGTTCATCAATCCAACCATTCATTCACGCCAACTGCAGGTGATTTTTCAACCATGAGCAGCTAAGTGCATCCATTCGATGGTGATGATGAAGCTAATCTAAGTTCTTGAGTAATTAGGGGAGTTCTTTGATTTTAATTTCACTTTTCAATATCTATATATGTATATTGTAATTTTAGGTGGCTAGAGTTTATAATTTATATATATGCAAGATGATTATGATCGATTGATGTAATCCGGATTGTGATACTTATGTTAGATTGGTACTTTGGATTGTGATTGAACTATAGCACTACTTTTGTTATTCAATTGTTTTCTTTTAATCTCTTGAGATCAATTGGTTTGTTAGGTTTCTAGGAATTAATTGGAGGTAAAGATGATCTTTTATAAATCTAACACGAGTTACGTCAAGATATTTCCAATTGATTAATTGAGTTTATGTTTAGATTAAATTAAAAAGTTAGAAATATTGATTAGTAAGGTTCTTACTAGTTCTTGTGCTTAGTTAAAAGAAGAATTTAATATTAAATTAGAAAAATCAATTTGATAATTCTTAGTTAAATGGTTATTTACATTAAATTACTTAGGGATTAAATATAGGCTCTATATAGAGATCGACCTAGGTTAGTACTACTACATTGCATTTAGCTTAGTTTTTATTTGATTGCCCCTAGACAAGGCTCATCAAATTGGCGCCGTTGCCGGGGAGCCAAGAAATTGATTCCGTGGTAGTTAAGTGTCAAGTAACTTGATTGTAGTTCACTTTTTTAGCTTTTTCTTAATTTTCATTATTTTTTTGGTTGTTTCTTTTTTTTTTCTTGTTAGTCTTTGCATTTTTTTGTAGTTTGCATTTGTTTTTGAATTTTTTTACATAGCATTTCATTCATTTGCATTAAAAAAAGAAAAAAAAAAATTCTTTCACTTTTTTCAACTTTGTCTTAGTTTTTCATTTTTGTTCGTTCTTTGCATTCTTTTTTTTAAGCATTTTGCATTTGTTTCTTATTTTTCCTTTTTTTCATTTACATAAAAAATTCTTTGCTTAATTGGTTGATTTACGTGATGTAATGGAACATGTTAATAATCCTAATGCTGGTAACGATAGAGGGGGCAATAAACATAATGTGGAACATGATAGAGTAGGTGAGAATAATGGAGGTAACCCAAGAAGAAAAACCATTAGGGAAGTCACTACTATTGATGCAAATTATGATTCTTTTAATGTTGCATGCCCTAATGTTGATGTTAATTTTGAAATTAAAGGCACACTACTTAATTCTTTGCCTAAATTCTATGGTTTGACAGGTGAGGACCTGTACAAGCACCTAAAATCTCTCTCTATGATATGTTTTAGCATGAAACCTGTTAGTGTTTGTCTCTAAAGGGAATAGCACGAAAATGGTACATGAACTTGCCTATGCATATGGCAAATGCCTATCACAATAGGAACAACCTTAGAAAGGCATTCTTGGAGAAATACTTCCCTGCTTCTCGAACTTCCACATTGAGGAAAGAGAGCTATTCAGCAAAGCAAGACTATAAAGAATCACTTTATGATTACTGGAACCGTTTTCAAGACTTGCTTTGTAGATGTCCACACCATCAGATTCCAAATGAACAGTTAGTGCAACACTCTTATGATGGACTTAAGATCCAAAACAAAGGTATGTTAGATGCTACTTCAAGGGTTCTTTCATTTATTTGACCGTTAAGGAAGTATGGGAGCTGATTAAGAAAATGGCCTTGAATTATCAACAGTATGGCATAAGAGAATCTAACAATGTTAATTCAAAATATACTAATCCTTCTTCAATCCACATTCCGCAGCTGGATGCATTCACTTTTTAGATTGTTGCACTGACTACACAATTGAATTAGCTTGCATCTCAAATTTCCTTTATTGATACTCGACATTCAAAGTCCATGGAGATAGCTGCCCCTAATTGTGAACACTGTAATTCTGTTATACACATCTCTATTGCTTGCCCTCACAGATATGAGGAGGTTTTCGCTATGTATCAAGGAAGAGCCAATCAATCTAGAAAATGGGACCCATACTCGAATACATATAATGAAGGGTAGAAAGCTAATCCAAATTTTTGACGGGAGGAAGTGATAATAGACAGATTCAATAAGGGTTTCAAGGAAATATGGATATTCAAGGGCAATCTTACTATGGAGGGTTGCAAGGTGAATCCTCTAGAGCCATGTCTACCCCACAGCAACCACAGTCCAAGGATGATGAACGATTTTCTCAAATTCTCAAAGGTATTGAAGTAATGACTGAGCACATATCTAAATCTGAATCTAGATTTGCAGCTTAGAGAATAAGATGGAGAAATGGGAAACTAGAACTTCTAATTTGACTTCTTACGTAACTAAATTGTCAAATGGAGTGAGTGAACAATAAGCTAAGGCTAGTGGTTCAATGCCTTCCAACACAGTGATTGTTGGGATTAGAACGTACACGCAGCGAAATTTAAAACATTCTAATCCCAAATATGGATCTATCAAAGGAGTTTAAATCGAGGAGATGAAGCCATACCTTTTGCATTTCAAGTTCATCCCTTCCTTTGCGTTTGGATCTCTTCAAGTTCCAAGACCTTCCGCATTCTTGATTACAATCATGAGGAGCCGATGTTTCTTTGATTGCCTCCCTCTACCAGTATCCACGTGAACAGTCTCCAATAATGGCAGTGTGCTCGCGCCTTTTCAGTTTCACTCACTCTACTCTAGGGTTTCTGGCTCAAGAACAAATTCAAACTCAGAATGGGATGCTTCTACTGTTCACGAGCTCCCATATTTATAGAACTCACAGAGAGCTTCTAGAACCTTCGACTAATCTTTAATTACTCTTTAAAATTCGAATTCAGATCTGAAAAGATATCCAAGATTAATCTCTATTAATCTTGAAATTCAAATTTCCAAAAAGGATATTCAAGATTAATCTCTAGTAATCTTAAAATCTGAAATTCAAAGATATTCAAGATTAATCTTTATTAATCTTGAAATCTAAATCTCAAAAGGGATATTCAAGATCCATCTTTATTAATCTTGAAATATGAATTTCAAAAAGATATCCAAGACTAATCTTTATTAATCTTGAATTTCAAAAGAATATCCAAGATTAATCTTTATAATCAAAAGAATATCCAAGATTAATCTTTATTAATCTTTATATTCAAAAGGATATCCAAGATTAATCTTTATTAATATCAAGATCAATCTTTATTAATCTTGATATTCGAAATTTAAAAGATATTTAAAATTAATCTGTACTAATCTTGAAATCTGAAATTTGAATCTTGCAATCTTGATTTGGATTAAATTGATCTGATCAAATTATATCCATTTAATTAATTCAAATATGAGCCAACGAATTTAATTTATCTTTATAAATCAAATTAATGTTAGTTATTTAATTTATCAAATAAATTAAATATTAAAACTAACATACACAAATATTATCTATATAATATTGTATAATTTTGAATTTTCATACATATATATAAAATTCAAATAAACCCTAGATTAAAGCTCATGTTAGGCTGTTCATGCATGCGACCCTGTAGGCCCATATGAAGTTGGCAATGGGCTAAACTCAACATTAGCCCACAAGTCGCAAGCGGTCTCTAGCAAGACATTACGACTAACTAAATTATATGGGGATCATTAACACGATGTAACCTTTCATGCAACCACATCACGTCCTTTTTTGTCATGTGATATCTCGATCAACGATGAGGTATGGATGACGTCATCCTCCTATTTCTAACCATTACTTTCTCGATCCCTGAGCAATCTGATATCAGAAATAAAAACTCCTTTTCGTTACAGTATGGCCATACATTTCTTAGACTAACTCATCAAAGGGCCTAGTAATAAAATTATTACCCGGTATCCGGTGCGGGCAGTTTCGTTGTACGGAGAACAACAGTGCCCGAAAAGCTCCAAAAATTATTTTCTTAGAAAATTAATTACGGAAAATCTGGGAAGAATTTTGAGGAGCGGAAAAGAGCTTGAGAATCAGGGGAAAATATAGAATTTTTCTATGTCCTTAAGTCAAATTGGTAGCCGAAAGCCTATTTTACGGTGTTGCATGCAAATCGAGGAATCCTGATGAGTTCCGAGGGTAACCCGGAGATGCTATGGGCTAGGACATGATGCCACCTAGGCAAGAAAGCATAGGGAATGGCGCCATGTGGGAGTTAAAGTCTCCGGAAAAATAAAAAGGTAGTTACTTGCATAAAGGTTACTTTACAGAAATGCGTGCCACCGGATCATGCAACTGGACCGGGCAAAGCCCCAGCCAGCAAAATTTGACGCCTAGGGGATCTGAAAAGTCACTTTTTCAGCTAGGATGAGACAAGGAGATGTGGCTCAATGTGGATAAAGTATTTTGCTACTTGGTCCCCAAGTTTTAATATGCTCCACACAAATTACAAGAGACCAAAATTAAACTAGCAAGTCCCTCTCTCTTCCCTCTCATT
>JANTPZ010044520.1:0-11285 GCA_025593235.1 Vachellia pachyceras | reverse complement strand
AACCAAAACAATAACTACAACCATCAAACACTCTTTACTACTTTAAAGAAGAGTTTGCAACCTTTTGTTTCTTTAAAAACCTCTCATTTTCCATTTTTCACCTTTTGAAATCCTTGCCTCTCATATTCAAAAAGAGAGACTCCTTCAAGAAATCAAACCATTAGAAAGGTGAAAGAGGTTGCAAGACTCAAGAAAGGAGGGTGCTTGGGCTTTACCTTGTGTGTGAGCTCTTTCTTCTACCTTAAGAGAGCAAAAATGGTGTCTTGGGAGCTTGAGAGAAGAGAGAAAAATTCAGACCATAGAGAGGGGGAAGGTGGACGGTTTTTGGGAGGAGAGAGGGTGGAAATGACTAATTAAAAGCCTATTGAATTAATGGATGGATAGGATTAAAACTTGGTCCCCAAGTTTGTCTCTTGAATGGAGAGGATCATGCCACTTGTTAAGCTATTGTGGTGAGTCAAAAAGGTTTCATAATTACTCTCAACCATCATATTAATGACTTAGTTGGGCTGACTAGATTCATCCTGTCCAGTTACTTAATTCGGTTGCACGCATTTTCGTAAAGTACCCGTTACGCGGGTAACTACCTTTTTACTTTTCCGGAGGCTTTATATCTCATGTGGCACCATTCCCTAGGCCTCCTTGCCTAGGTGGCATCATGTCCTAGCCCATAGCATCTTTGGGTTTCCCTCGTAACTCATCAGGATTCCTTGATTTGTGTGCAACACCGTAAAACGGGCTTCCGGCGGCCAATTTGACTTAAGGACATGGAAAATTCTATATTTTCCCCTGATTGTCAAGCTCTTTTCCATTCCTCAAAATTCTTTCCAGATTTTCCGTAATTAATTTTCTAAGAAAATACTTTTTAGGGCTTTTCGAGCGCTGTTGTTCTCCATACAGCGAAACTGCCCGCATCAGATATCGAGTAATAATTTTATTAATTACTTTATAATCCAACTAAACTTTTCTTAGTTTGGGTCTCCAGCATTTGAGAACTCCTGCTACCTCAAATAATTATTTCTCATTCGTCCTTAGCTCTGAAATCTCTTAATTACGAAAATGCCACTACTTATCTTACTTTCCTCATAATTACCAAAATGCCACTACATTTACTATTTTTTCATAATTCCAACATTGCCCTTGGTAGACTTTGACATTTTTTGTCCGCTTTGACATTTTGGTCAACTTTGACTTTTCGGTCAACTTTGACTTTTTTGTCAACTCTGACTTTTTGTTGACTTTTGACCGAATTACCAAAATGTCCTTATTATTTGATGACCATTTTGCTCTTGTCATTTAGGCCAAATGACCATTTTGCCCTTGGGTCATTCTTACTTGAAATTCTCAAGGCTAGGAACTTAGCCGATTATCCTCTTTCTTATTTAGGCATTTTCCTTTCTATTTTTCTTTTCTATGGGTCTTAAAACCTTTCGTAATTTATCATTTTGACCTTTATTTCTAATTACAAAATTTGGGATATTACAGGTATACATCAATATCGTCACCCTGGTGCTTTCTTTCTGGGATGACCATAGATAAAATGAATGAGTTCTGCTTCATACACATCAAAGGAGGCAAATTGTATGGAATTAATACCACAGGCCAAATAAGAAAGTGTGATCAGAGATAGAAATTTGATGAATAATGGAGAATTTGGCAAGAAATTTGATTTTGGAAGGCTTAATGTGGAGTTTGTTAACGTTCACATCTTTGCAGCCGTTTATAACCTCTGCAAAAAAACGATATGAAATGCATGTCCATTGAACTACCGTTGTGTAACACATCCTATTTTCCTCCTATATGTTCATAAAAGATCACTTTTAAACCACTCTTGGGCCTTAGATATTAAATTTGACCCAAAATTGTGAACTTGAATTTTTGAAAATGTAAAAAAAACGTTGTTACTGTTCACGGGTCCTTTTTCCAGATTTCTGACCCAACTTTGAAAAATCGTAATTAATTCTAGAAAAATCGAAATAGAGTGGTTCCAATTTCTAAATTTAGCTTGTTAAGTGACCTATAGGGGAAAATACTCATTGGCCCTAAAAATTGCCCATTTGAATCAGTTTAATCTAAAACCATTTTGGCCAATTCCAGTTTTTTCCACTTTTTACCTTAAACTTTGGAAATTCATATCTCTCAAAATACAAATCCAAATTTCACAAACTTTATGTCATTTTAAGACAGAGAGAATGGTGTCTTGGCTATAAATGAAAAACATTCAATACAGAGAGAAGGGATGAAGATGTTAGAGCCACTGAACCTATAAACATAGCACACTTTTAGGACTACGATAATTTCTTCTCCGGGAGCTTCAATGTTTATTTATCCACTCTATGAGAGAGTAGTTTATTGATTCATCCAAACTCAATGTATTTATGTGAGAAAATCAAGATTAAGATCTTGAGATTGTTAGTTTGAGTTGAGAAAACAGAGCATGTTAAGCTGTGTTATAACGAATATTATGAGGGAGTGTGATTCCCTGTCTAACCTTACATGGAGTAAGGGGGAGTAATTGTACAGATTCCTCAAGTACCTGCGTTGTAAACTTGAGTGGGTTTCATGAATGCTTGGAAAAGTTTATGGGGTTCTCAAGTACCTACCGTGACAAACATGACATGGGATTCACAAGTGTCTGGGATGACAGTGTGATTATAATGTTTTTCCAAGTACCTGGTTAAACTTGGAAGGTATAGTTGATTGAAAATCTTATAGGTACTCTGGGGACTGGATATGGGTCAGAGAGGGTCGAACCAAGATAAATTGTCTTGTGCTTATCTATCTTTTATCTTCATTAACGTACATTGTTTTTCACGAATGCAATCTATTTTCAATCTCCAATTTGTGATTAACTCATGGTTTGAATTTTGTGATCAACTGAATCTTAAAAAGAAAATTTTTTTGTGATAGCCAATTCACCCCCTTTGGTGATAACCAGTTTAACATTTGGTATCAGAGCAGGTCTCTTGTTTAAAGGACTTAACCGTCTCAAGAGTGATCTGTGGCTGAAATTGGGTTGTATGCGTTTTTGAATGATTTTGATAAACTATCATGATTTTGAAAGATGTTGATTTTCATTTTCTGAAAGCTAGAATTTGTTTTATGTGAAATTATTTCAAAAATGGTTTTAATTCAAAATAAAGAAAGGATTGGACAAAAGATGAAAAGAAATTGATTTCTTTGATCTCTTGAGTAGTAAAACTTCAGTATCATGATCTTTATCAAAGTTAAAATTTTGGTTTAATATTGAAGACATTTGGGATTCCTTTTGATTGTCTTTAAGTCTCTAACAAATGTCTTGAAGATTGAAAATGCTGACAGTTCGTAAGCTGTTTACATCAATTGTTGATGAAACAAATTGGAAGCTTAAGAGTAGCAAGATTAAGCACAAATGCTTCCATGAGTCTGTCAGCACAAAAGAACCATAAGAGATTGGATTACAAAGAAGAAGCCTTATGGTTGAAGATGATTAATCACTCTCAAAAGCTCAAGATACACCCACAATAAAAAGTTCCAATTCTTCTCATTCATGTTTTAAAAAGGTTTTCCACTTAGAAGCTTGAATAAATTGTTTTTTAACCTATATTTGTTTCTTGCATCCATTATTGAAAGAAAACATGTTTTGAAGCATGTTCTAAAAATTATTTTGGATAAAAGAACTTTTCCTACTAATCATTGAGATAGCATCCACTAGACCAACATCATTCTTGCAAAACAATCATAATATTATTACTTGAAAGTATTGTGTGAATTACTTGTGCAGATTAGTTATATACGTACTGAGATGATAAAGGATCAAAGAGCTTCTCATTCACCTATAAGGAGATTTCTAGAATCTGCATCAGCGACAAGATCCTTGGAACTCACATTGCTGGAACTATAAAGTCCAATCAAAACAAAAAGAAATAGAGAAAAGGAGTATGTTCCACCTTAGGTTTTTCTCATAGAAATGACAATTCAACTCTTGAGGAAGCTGGACAAGTGAAGAACGGATTCTTGCAATCAAGCCAGCACTGAGATAAGAAGAAAAATGATGTCATCTAATCTTTATCCCATGCTATTCTTATTATTTGATCACTGTGATTTTTCATTAGCAATTAAATCTTGATTTTCAACATGTTTCAGATTGCTACATGAATTACAAATAAAAATTTGCATAAATATATATGTTCTTGTTTTTCAAATGCATAATCAAAAGATTTCAATCTATACTGATTTTACAAAAGTGCATATCAATGTTTTTTATAAGAACTTATTCTTTACTTGCATGGTTTTCATAAAACTAAAAGTTGATTTGATTGTGAAAACCATAAATGATTCAAATTTATTTCAAGATTCTTTCACAATCTCTATTATGTTGCTCTCTACTTGAATTCCTGATATCTACATAAGTTTCAAGCACATCATCTTGAAAGGAATTCTATTCACGAGGCCTCAATGATTCAATAATTTACCATTTCTCTTGCATAAGTGATAAGCTGAAATAAAAATGTTTTTTTTATAAATAAAGTCATGATTGATTCATTGTGTTCGATCTCTTCCTATAAGCTAATCATGAATGGATCCAAGTGAAATTGGATACTAACAAAAGAAAAGCATTTATACAATTTTATAGGATGAATAAAGCTTCATGCATAGTGACTACATGGGAATAAAAAAATATCTTGTTAAGGCTGAATCATAATGCTTGACTTTTGGTGCTGGACATGTAAAGGAGGAAAATCAACATTGATCAACCAAAATCAAGCAAGACATGATGTAATATCCGTATTTCTGTAACTAAAGTTAAAGTCTAGACCGATAAATTAAGTGATGATCTAAGGCCCATAAATAACGAAAAATATAGGAAAATGCCTAGAAGAAAGAAAGATCATAATTGACTAAGTCCCTAGTCTTAAGGACTCTAAGTAAAAATGACTAAGGGCAAAATGGTCATTTGGCCCATATAACAAGGGTAAAATGGTCATTTTAATTAAAAAGGCCTAGGACATAAAATGTCATCAAATAATAAGGACATTTTATCAATTAGGTCATAAGTCAACTAAAAGTCAAAGTTGACCAAAAAGTCAAAGTCAACCAAAAAAGTGAAAAGTTAGTCAAAAAATGTCAAAAGTCAACCAAGGGTAAGGTTGTAATTAAGAAAAGTAGAAAAAGTGATGGCATTTTGGTAATTATAGCAAAAGTAGAAAAGGTAGTGGCATTTTCGTAAATAAGTGGAAAGTAAGATAAGGCAATGGCATTTTCGTAAATAAATGATTTTGGAGTTAAGGATGACTGAGAAATAATTATTTGAGATAGCAGAAGTCCTCAAATGCCAGAGACCTCGAACTGAGAAAATTTTAGTTGGGTTATAAAGTAATTCATAAAATTATTACCCAGTATCCGGTGCTTGCAGTTTCGAAGTACGGAGATCAACAGTGCTTGAAAGCCCTGAAAAAGGATTTTCTTAGAATATTAATTACGGAAAATCCAGGAAGAATTTTGAGGAATGGAAAAGGGCTGGATTATCAGGGAAAATATAGAATTTTTCCAAGCCCTTAAGTCAAATTGGTCGTCGGGAGCCCGTTTTACGGTGTTGCACACAAATCGAGGAATCCTGGCGAGTTATGAGGAAAACCTAGAGATGCTATGGCTAGGACATGACACCACCTAGGTAAAGAGGCATAGGGAATGGTGCCACATGAGAAATAAAGTCTCCAAAAAAGTGAAAAGGTAGTTACCCGCGTAAAGGTTACTTTACGGAAATGCATGCCATCGAATCAAGTAACTGGACAGATGGGGCCCAGTCAGCCCAACCAGACCAGAAAAGGGAGTTTGAAAAACACTTTTTCAGCATGGAATGAGCCAAGGACAAGTGGCACAACCTCCATCAAGCATTTCAAGACTTAGTCCCCAAGTTTTAATATTATCCACACAATGTTCAAGAGGCTTTTTACATAAGAAAAAATTTCTCCCCTCTCTCCTCATTTAGACGTCACCCTCCCTCTCTCTTCTAGGCAGATTTTTCTCTCCCCCAAACCTCCCAAAAACCTCCATCTTCAAGCTTCCAAAGAGAAAAAGAGAGCTAGCACACACAAGGTAACCATTCAAGCTCTCAAATCTTCATTTTTTCTCAAGCTAGCAACCTTCTACTACCTTTCTCTTGAGTTTTTCCTTGAATGAGCCTATCTTTTGGGAAGATGATGGCTAGGATTTCAAGAATTTAAAATGGAAAATAGAATGTTTTAAAGGTGATAAATGGTTGCAAGTTGTTTCTTGAGTAGTAAAGGCTATGTTGTTGGTTGCTTGAGTTGTTGTAAAAATTAAGGGAAGTTCCATTTTATGGGGAGGTTCTGCCCAAATTTCGTTTGGCATATGGGGAGGTGTATTTGAGTTGATCAATGTTAAGAAAAGGGGATTTGGAAGTAAGAAAACATATGGTTACAAGAACAAAGTTTGAAAATCCATTTTTCTACTTTTGTTGATGTTTTCGGCCAAGCTAAGAAAAAAAATAGAAGGGCTATGATTTTGGGTATTTGGATGGTTCCTTTGGCTTTAATATGATGTTTTGTATAGGATAAAGCTAAGAGATGGATTTTAGAAGCCTTAAGGGCCATAAAAACCACAATAAAAACTCTGTTCCTGAACCTCCTCCAAAAACCTTTGTCCCTCTGACCTCTAATACTCCAAACCTTTCCCCATCCTCTCATCCTCACCCTCTTTAACTGATTAAAAAGGGGGAGAAGAATATGAGTTTTTGAGTTTACTTTGTGCTTTATGACTTTGTGTTATTTTGACATTGGATTATGAACTTTCATGCTTCTGGAATTATACTCATTATGCTCTGTTCATGATTCTGTGTCATACTGTGATATTTCTACTATGAGCTGCTGACAGGTTATAAAAATTTGGTTTTCAAACATTGTGGTTTTGTCATCATCAAAAAGGGGGAGAATATTGATACCTTGTTTTGATGATAATAAAAAACCAAATTATGGAAGAAATTTGGATCTGGTTTATTGATTTTGAAAATATGCTGGATTTGTCAGAAAAGTTTTGAAAATTGAGTCCCAAGTTTTGCAAACTCAAGTTCTGTAACTATTTTTTAAAACCAGATATTGAAACTGGAAGTTTTGAACAGAAGTTTTATAAACAAGTTCAAGAACTCGAGTCCTAAGTTTTCAAAACTTGAAGTTCCATAACATGCAAACAAAACTGGAAGTCAAAACTTGAGGTTCCAACTTCATGTTTTCTCATCACGTTATAGAACTCGAGTTTCAGGTTTTTCAAAACTCGAGTTTCACACCTGTGTCTCAGAAATGGAAGTCAAAACTTGAGGTTCCAGCTTCATATTTTCCAATCACATTATAAAACTCAAGTTCCAAGTTGTTCAAAACTAGAGTTTCACAACTGTTTTTGACATCATGATATAAAACTCAAGTTTCAGGTTTTTCAAAACTTGAGTTCCATAACTAGTCCACAATACTTGATTTCAAAAATGGAAGTTCTGACTGTAAGTTTTCACAAAACTCGAGTTCTTTGTTTTTCAAAACTTGAGTTTCATACCTTACAAAATTTTATCAGTTCAAAAACTTGATCCTCAAACTTGAGTTCTCACTAAAAGTTTTCCAAAACTCGAGTTCCATGCCTTACAAAATTCCATCAGTTCAAGAACTTGATGTTTAAACTCGAGTTCTCACTGGAAGTTTTTCAAAACTCGAGTTCCTGAAATTCCAAACTTGAGTCTCGAGAACCTTTTCAACTAAACGGTTTTTCACTTTTCTTAGAACTCAAGTAATCATTTTTCAGAACTGGAAGTTTTACTATATGACTTTCAAACATCAATGTTATAGAACTCAAGTTATGAGATGTTGAAAACTCGAGTTGCATTTTTCTTCTAACATAGCGTCTGACACAGCTACAAATATCATTTACCATATCTTTCCTTTTTCATGCTAGATCATTTTGAATGTTACCTGCTCTCATAAATGCTTCCCAGCTCTTTCATTAAACTGCCCAGGTTGTTTGATAAGAGAATCCGAGCACTAATGACTTATGCAGTGTGGCCGTTGAACATCATTTATGACAGACGAACAAACGTGTAGCAACTTTGAGTAACAGACACCAATCTCTCTCTAACGGCTATTCAAACTCTGAGCAATGGCTAGTGAATGAAGTCTTAGCTATAAATGAAAAGAATTCAAGACAGAGAGAAGGGACAACGAAGTTAGAGTCACTGAACCCATAAACAGAGTACAAATTTAGGACTCTGATAATTTCTTCTTCAAGAGCTTTAATGTTTATTTATCCACACTGTGAGAGAGTAGTTTATTGATTCATCAAAACTGAATATATTTATGTGAGAAAATCAAGATTAGGATCTTGAGATTGTTAGTTTGAGTTTGAATTGTGAAAACAGAGCATGTGAGTCTGTTATAGCAAATATTATGAGGTAGTGTGATTCCCGGTGTAACCTTACATGGAGTAACAGGGAGTAATTGTAAAGATTTCTAAGTACCTGCGTTGTAAACTTGAGTGGGTTTCATAAATACCTGGAAAAGTTTATGGGGTTCTCAAGTACCCACCGTGACAAACTTGAAAATGGATTCACAACTGTTTGGAATGACATTGTGATTGTAATGGATTTCCAAGTATTTGGTTAAACTTGGAAGGTATAGTTGATTGAAAATCTTATAGGTACTCTGGGGACTGGATGTAGGTCAGAGAGGGCCGAACCAAGATAAATTATCGTGTGCTTATTTGTCTTTTATCTTCATTGGCGTACATTGTTCACCCTCTCTAGGGTTTCTGTGGCTCACTATCAAATTTGAATTGCATATCTCTCTTACTCATAAGTCCTCATATTTATAGAACTCATTGAGAGCATCATAATCTAAGATTAATCTTTGATTAATCTTGAAAATCCGAATTTAATAAAGATATAAAGATATTCAAGATTAATCTTCTATTAACCTTGAAATTTGAATTCTAAAATATATTCAAGATTAATCTTTATTAATCTTGAAATTTAAATTTCAAAAGATATTCAAGATCAATCTTGATCAAATTTGAAAATCTAAATTTTAAAAAGGATATTCAAGATTAATATTTATTAATCTTGAATTTGAAATTTTTTAGATATTCAAGATTAATCTTCATTAATCTTGAAATTCAAAATTGGCAATTCAAAATATGAAATTTGAATTATGAATATTGTCTTAAATGTCTCTGGGTGGTTGTCTATGCAGGAGCATAGATGAATTAAGACTAGTATGACTTAGATATAGAGTTACGAGTTAAAGTCATAGGCACTTGTAAGAGCACAAGGTGCTGGATCGACCCACTATGAGAAAGCTGCATGGATTAAGTCATTAGCTTATTTCATATGTAATCATGTCACAATGTCCTTTGACCTGAGATCATCATGGATTCCTACATGAGAGTCGCTAAGTTTTGACTTAGTCAAAAGTCACATTTGATCAGGTGATGATAAAGGCTATAATCGGGTTTAGGGATCTTTGATGTGGAGGAATGTGGGTGATCAAGATGGGATTTATGCCCTACATTAGTTTAGAGATATTACTGGGCCCCTCGATGAGTCAGTCTGAGAACTGTATGGCCATACTGTAATGAAAAGGAGTTTTCATTTCTAAGATCAAATTACTCAGGGATCGAGAAAGTAATGGTCATGAATATGAGGATGATGTCATCCATGCCTCATCCTTGATTGAGATATCATGTGACAAAAAGGATGTGATGTGAGCATAAAAGTTAATATCATATGAACGATCCTCATATGATTTGGGTAGTCCTAATATCTTGCTAGAGGCTAATTACGACTTGTGGGCTAATGCTAAGATTAGCCCAATGCCAACTTCATATGTGTAAAACCCCAAAATTTTAACCAAAATGCTTAATGAAGTTTTTACCATGTATAAACAAAGAGAATTTCCAACATCAATTCTTTAAAACATATCATAAATCTAGTCAAAATACACATTACTAATATCTGTTCAAATCCTCTCAAAATATTAGAGTAAATAGAAATAAAATGTGGAAGTATTAAAGATATGGCAATTTAAAATGATAACATGTGCTTAAAAGCACAAGAGAGCCAACAAGGCTCATTTCATAGGTGCCTTCCCTTGCTGCCTACTAGAACAATCACCTGAAAAATGTTAATATAACGGGATGAGATTTTACGCCCCATTAACTACTGAAAGTTTCAACCAAACACAAGTAGAAGGCATATAATTTAAAAGGAATAACCAAGTTACAAATACCTTTGTATATGTAAAGATCATCATATAAACAATTTTCATATTTTTCATATCTTATAACTGACAATCATCATCACAATTCATGTGTATTTATGCAATATGCAACCACCCTTATAACACCGTCCATCCTTATTCCGCTAACTGGAGCCATAGGCTAACACAAAGTTCAACAGAAAATTATCATGTAACTGGATTATCTCAAGCTCACCAGTTTCTTAAGATATACCTGTTAGAAAGGCTGTCACCCAACAGGGGTGAATTAGGTGTTACAAAACAAATTTCTTATCAAATCATAAGTTAATTAAAATAGAGTATGAAATTGGATTGAGTAAGAAAGAAACAATTAGAAATTTGATAAGATGAAGGTATGATAATCACACGATAATTTATCTTGGTTCGGCCCTCTTTGACCTAGTCCAGTACTCAGACTCTTATGAGATTTTCAATCCACTATAACAACCAAGTTTAAACCATGTACTTGGAAAACCATTACAACTACAAATTCTTTGTAGACACTTACGAAGCTATTTCAAGTTTGTAACGGTGGGTACTTAAGAACCCCATAAATGTTTTCAGGCATTTATGAACATACTCAAGTTTATAATGCAGGTACTTGAGTAACCTTTACAATCACTCCCCTTTACCACATGTAAGTTACACTGGGAATCACACTCCCTCATAAACTACATTATAACAGAGACCAACATGCTATGTTTTCTCAACTCAAACTCAACCCAATAATCTCTGTTGATACCTTATTTTGATGATAACAAAATGATTTCAAGCTTAAATTATTGATAACTATGTGTTCCTGTTGAAATACTTGAGTTTTTGTTGAAAGTGTTGTGAACACTCGAGTTCTGAGTTGTAACACTCGAGTGTTGCAAGATAAAATGGTTTTAGAAATCAACACTTTGAGTGAACACTTGAGTATTAAGTAAAAGTGTTACAAACACTCGAGTGATGAATTTGAATACTCGAGTATTGATGTTAAAATATGTTATGACAGAGTACTTTCATGTGAAA
>JANTPZ010044515.1:0-12428 GCA_025593235.1 Vachellia pachyceras | reverse complement strand
ACACCTATTAATAATGAGTTATCCTCAACATGTTTGGGTATTATTGAAAGATGATGGTTGAGATTTAAAATAATTTCATATATTAAGCATTTGAAATTGTAAAGGAACAGTTAAAAAATGTTCTTGAATTTGAATTAAAAAACTACACTTTTTAACAAATTTGACAAGTTTGATAAAGAAATTGTAATTTATTATTGAATTGAGAGTTGCAGTCAAAGGCCTATAGAATGTGGCGAATATTTTTAATTACTGAGCCACACCACTAAACATGTCATGAAATTAAGAGGGTGATTTTCTCATATAAAATTAAAATTTTATATTTCAGAGATAATTTGCGTACCTTTCACTTTTTGTTGCGTAGAAAGCTATTATTTTCACATTATATTATTAAGAACAAGAAACTTTTCAATATTTTTTGTGGTAAAAATTTCAATATCTTTTATAAAGCATGGAATAATTTTGGACACATCTTCAAAAAATGTTCATTTAATTTAGATACATAGATATATATGATATTTGTACCAATTAAATTTAAATTTTATAATTTATTTTAATTTATTGGAGTCCATTTGAGTATTAAATAAATCGGATTTTTAGTTTATGATAACATATGAATATTAGGAATTTGTCAAGGAAATTTAAATCTGAAAATTGGTATTATTTAATAGATATAGGAAAGATTATATATTTTGTAACCCCAATAAGTGGAAATGATTTATGAAAGAAAGAAATTGCGATTTCAATAATGATTTGATAACATTTGATTTATGGATATTTTGTGGATTTAAAGAGAGCAAATTGTGAGAATTTCTGTTTAATGGAAGAAATTATTATTGCTAATAATTTTCACAAGTGAAATAGACTTATCGAATGGTAGAAATGTGATTAGGATAAGGGAATTGAATTATGATCATAAGTGGAGAACTATTGGAGGGCTTGAAGTTTAGAGAGGAAGTTATTTTTATTTAAATTCATATATTATTGTCTTGGTTATAATTACATTAATATATAGTTAAATTAATTTTTTTTCCATTGAGAGACTTATGATCAATGTTAAGATTTTTAACGGCATGAGTGAAAATACCCCATTTAAAACTTCCGAGTCCAAAATGACCCTTCAATAACTTTTTTGTAACCAGTACGATTTCGCAAAAAATTCTAGATTATTTTTACCCATTTACCCTATTTTATAACATGAAAAAACTATGTTGAAGGTTGCTTAAGTGACTCAAGAAAGTTGATGTCTCGTGATTAATTTTCTAACATTGACTCATCATTGCAGGATGATAATTTTAAGCTGCTTCTAGTTTGCAAAAATTTATACAGTTGCTTATTAATAAGTCAAAAACTTTGATTGTTAATTTGGAATGTTTTACTGATGAAATGAGTAAAATGTGTGCAGATTTATATATAAAGGCTTGCAAGAAAACTGCAAACAAATGAGCTCTATTTTTCAAAATAAATGAGAGTTTGATGATTTTGTTTTATTTAAAAGAAATAGTGGCATTACATTGTAAAAATTTCTTATTGAAACTCAATAAAAAACAATTGACTCTTTAAGGAGATTAAAAAGGCAAAATAAATTATATAGTTGCCCATATATAAAAAAAGGCTGAATACCATATTTAAAAATAAAAGTATTGAGAGCTGCTCATATATAATGCCTGATAGTATCTCAAACAAAACTGCATTTAATAAGAGAATATTTATGCTTCAAAAAAAATAAAGCAATGGAATGGTGAATAGAAATTGGATTAAACTCTTAATGATGATTAAATAAAAAAGTGACCAAATAAATTTATTTACCTGGTCTTTGATAGGATAATTCACTATTTACTGCAAGTGTAGGTCCACGTCTTTCTCCCGCAAGTTTAAATTCAAACATAGCATGTTTAATGCCAAAGGTTTGAGCTATGGGAAAAAATGCTCTGGTAACATCTGGAAAGAAATCCTCGCTTGCTCCTCTTTTGCATGAAGAGGAAGATCTTTTGCTACGCAGCTCCAAAAAAGTAAAGAACAATCTTATGCAGAATGAGGCGAATGCTTTACGTACAAGGCAACTGGCTTGGGTTGGGGAGTAAACCTAGCACCTATCATGAAAAGGGACCCTCCTTCTTAGAGAAGCTGAAAGGGAGTTATAACAAAGCAAGGAATGATCAGGAGAATGATGGTTCAGCTTCTGAGGACTCACTATCAGAGGACAATAATGGCGCATGTAATGTGGAACCCTTTTGTGTTACGGTGGAAGACCCTGATAGGAATTTTCCAACCTTCTCCTTCTCTGAAAGATGAAGAAGAAGTTATTTAAACCCTAGAAATCTGCTGTTATTGTTAAATTGTTGGGTAGACAGATATGATACAAGTCATTAGTCCAAAGATTACAAGCTATGTGGGCAAGGAACGGGATACTTAATGTGATAAACATTAGCCATGGCCTTTTTGTTGTCATGTTATCCAATAGGGAGGACCATATAAATGTTATGACAGGATGCTCTTGAATGATCTTTGACCATTACCTCAAAGTGCAGCCATAGGAGCCTGGTTTCAAAGCTACCATTAGTAAGGTGGTAGTGTGGGTCAGGATTCCAAAGATTTCTATGGAATATTATGATGAAGCAGCCTTAGCTTGTATTGGAAATAAGATTGGTAAGACTCTTAAAGTGGACATGAATACCTCATGTTAGTTAAGGGGTCACTTTGCTAGAATATGTCTGTTGGTGGAACTAGGGAAGCAGTTGATGTCCGGGTTTAAACTAGATGAAGAAGAACACTTCTTGGAATATGAAGGTTTACACCTTCTCTGCACTAAATGTGGTATTTATGGATATAGGCAAGATGCTTGCCCATTGAGAAACATTGCCAACGGTAATAGTGAGGAAGTTAAAGACCATGAGGGAGGAAAAAGCCTGACTCAGGTGATCAAGAAATGGTGAAATGTTCAAACCAGTGGAGAGTGGTAGAAAAATGACGCCTTCAAAAAACTAGACTAGATCTGGACCGCGCTTCAATATTTTGAATGTTGTCGGCACCGATAATGATGTAATCCAGGAGGCAACGGCTCCTTTTACGACGGTGGCGATATATCAGGAAGCTACGCCTGCTACAAACAAGCCTGGGATGTACTAGGCGGTGGAGAAACTTGAAATGAGGCATACGTTGTTACGTCGTACAGTAGAGGGAAATCTGGAAATGGGGGTAATGGAAGCGCAGCGTAGTTCCTCTGATGGGATGGATGGAACGTTGAGAAGGATTAAAGGAGGGAGAGTACAAAAATGTGGCAATAATAAAAGGGCTGAGAAGCACTAAAGAAAGAGATTAAAATTGCAGAGAGGATGGAAGAAAAGGAGGATAGTGTGGGGCCAGGGAAGGATCTCCTACATTTGACCTTTGGGGAGGATTCTGTGGGGCCCATGGAAGAATGATGACAGAGGGGGTTAATGAAAGAAGGCTTCAGCCGGATCAATTCTTGGACACTGCCGAGACGATGGGTTTCACTGATAAGAGTCCATTGGATCCAGGAGAATTATCCATGGAGCACGATTCTTTTTTGGCGACAAAGGAGGATGGGCTTGGAGATAAAGATCCATTAACCCAAGATGAGGAGCTTGGTCCTTCAGAAGGAGGAACTTGTATTCCTGAGACCCAATCGCAATGCAATGGATAAAATTCTGAGTTTATATTTCTCTTTATTAATTTTAATTTAATCATGATTAAAATCTTATATTGGAATATTCAGGTGCTTGTGGGAAGGGGCTCTTGAGAAATTTAAAATTGAGTCTTATTGATTCCAAGCCGAGCTTGATTTTTTTATTTGAGACCAAGTGTAGCAATATTTTGCATTTTTCTTCCCTTAATAATTTGGGTTTTGATGTGATTAGATGTTTTCCTAGTTAAGGTAGATCTGGTGGTTTAATTGCTGCTTGCAATTCTTCTAGTATTTCTATTAGAATTATTGAGGAAAATAGGCAATTCTTTCATTGTGAATGTTTTTTCCCTGGAAATCCTAAATTTATAATCACTGCTATTTATGTTATTCCTCATTCAAACCTTAAACATTTGCTTTGGGAAAGATTAGAATCTTTTGCTGCAGGGATTACTATTCCTTGGATTGTATATGGAGATTTTAATAATATAAGGTGTTCTGATGAACAGCTTGGAGGCTCTTCTGCTAATTTAGGCCGAATGAATCTTTTCAACGACAGAATTATGGCTTGTAATATGAATGACGTGGGGGCTGCTGGTCCAAAGTTCACTTGAAAGGGTCTCGTATTTCAAACTTTTCAAGATTATATGAAAGACTTGACAAGGCTCTTGTTAATTCCTCTCTTTTAGACCTGATGCCGAAATGTTTCCTTAAAGTACTACCCAGAACTAAATTTTCTGATAATAACCCTCTTAGTCTTTCTATGGGCCTGAGGGAGCAGAATCAATTTGGGGAGCGTCCTTTCCATTTCGAAGCTATGTGGCTAACCCACAATGATTTCCAGAATTTCCTTTCTAACAATTGGGAAGAAAGTGGTGATCTTGACGGAAATATGGAGAACCTGAGAACTCTTCTCCCTGTTTGGAACAGAGAGACTTTTGGCTTTGTTGAAAAAAGGAAAAGAAATATCCTGGCTTGTCTCAATGGGATTCAATCATCTTCCTCCTACCCTTTCTCTAATTTTGTACATAATTTGGAAGTTAACTTGTAGCAGGAATTAGACGAGATTCTTAAGCTTGAGGAGATTAAATAGTTCCAGAAATCTAGAGTGGATTGGATTTCCCAAAAGGATCGAAATACTAAATATTATCATTTGAAAACGAGTTCTAGAAGGAGAAGAAACAAGATTCATGCCCTAAAGGATATTAATGGGGTCTGGATTGATAGGGAGGAGGACTTGAAGAGGATGGTGACTGAGTATTTTCAGAACATGTTCCATGAGGAGGAAGGCATTCCTTCATCTCTCTCTTTTGAAACTAAATTCCCGGCTATTGAGCACTCTCTAATTACCCATGTGGGTACGACTCCTAGTGATGAGAAAATCCACAGGGCGAATTTTGATATAGGGCCTTATAAAGCTCGGGGCCTTGATGATTTTTCTCCTTGCTTCTTCCAGAAAAATTGGAATACTATGGGTAATAATGTTTGTAGATTTGTGAAGGCAGTCTTTGAGGGCCAGACAGATTTAACGGAGGCAAATAAGACTCTTATTACCCTGATTCCTAAAAGAGATAATCCGTAGAGGGTGGGACAGTTTGGACCTATATCGTTATGCTCTGTTTATTATAAGTGCATAATAAAGATTATAGCTAGGAGGATGAAGGATTTTATGAGTAGTATTATATCTCCCTTCCAGGATGCTTTTATTCCTAGTCGTCACATATAGAAAAATATTATTATCGGTCAGGAAATTCTGCATAACATGTATAAGGCTAGGGAAAAAAGGATTTATGGCCCTAAAAATCGGTCTTGAAAAGGCTTAAGACGGGGTGAATTGGAATTTATGAAGCTCATTCTTCAAGAGATAGGAATGAAGGAGGGTGCTATTAAACTTATTATGAAATGCATCTTTTCTACTTCTTATAATGTTCTTTGGAATGGGTCAAAATCTGATTTTTTTTCCTTCCCCAAGAGGGATCTCCGTCAAGGAGATCCTATTTCCCCTTTTCTATTTGTGTTGTAAATGGATAAACTTTCTCATATTATAAGTGATGCGGTGGATGCAAGTCAGTGGAAACCTATTTATGTCTCTAGAGGTGGGCCTTCCATTTCCCACCTTATGTTTATTGATGATCTTCTTCTTTTTGGGGAAGCCTCGGAAAAGCAAATCTCAATTATGATGTCTTGCCTTGACAAATTTTATCAAGCCTCTGGAGCGAAAGTTAGTAAGGAGAAATTTTCCATATTTTTTCTTTAGAAGAGTGCCAACTAGGATGAGAAGGAAAATTCAAGACCTTTCGGGCATGAAAATTTAGACTGAAATAAGGAGATATTTGGGTTTTCCTCTTTCTAGGAAAAGAAGATCTACTGAGAGGTTTCAACATATTATTGATAGAGTTAAAGCCAAACTATCTGCTTGGAAAGCAAATTGTCTATCTGTTGCAGGTAGAATCACTCTTGCCAAATCAGTCCTTAGCACTTGCCCTCTCTTTCCTATGCAAATGGCTAAGATGCCTCTATCGATTTGCAATGAAGTTGAAATGATTCAATGTAATTTCATATGGGGTTCTAAAAATAGAAGAGGTTTCCATCCGGTGCGTTGGGAGATTATCACTCTTCCTAAAACTTATGGAGGTCTTGGGTTTAGGAAGCTGCATTCCATGAATCGTGCCTTCGGAGATAAGTTGGCTTGGAACCTTATCCAAGGTCCTAATGGCTTATGGGCTGAAGTCTTACAGAGTAAATATATGCTTAGAAGTGATCAAAGTCTTTTGAATGTGCAGCCAGGAGATTCCAGCTTATGGCGTTTCATTTGTGCCCAGTAGGGCCTGATTGAGAATGATACTAAATGGAAGGTGAAGAACGGAATATGGTAAAAAAAATTTCTGATCGCTAGTTAATTCCCGGGATGGCTATTAAAGAGCTATTCTCTAGACCTTTATCCCAGGGAGAGGAAAACTCCATGGTGGCTGATTGGACTATCATCATTTGGAAAACCTGGTTAGTGGTGACGTGATCTTTAATTTAACCACCTCGATATCTCCGAGACCTGATGCCGGGAATGATATTATGATATGGGGACATATTCCTTTTGGAAGCTTTATGGTTAAGAGTGCTTATTTTGCCATTAAGCCTGAGCCATCGAATATGTATAACCCTGTTTATAAACACATTTGAGTGGAGAGGAGTAGAAAGAATAAGAATATTTCTTTGGAAGGTCTCCCACAATAGATTGCCTACTAATGCCTGGAGGAGTTCTTGGTCTAGTGTATCTCCGTTGTGCAACTTTTGCAATGAGGAAGAGGAGAATGTTTTACATGTGCTTCAAGACTGCCAATGTGCAAGATATGTATGGTCTAGAGCTGTTCAATCCTCTCATATTGCAAACTTCTTTTCCTGTTCTTTATCGGGATTGGATTGCAATGAATATGAAGAGGGACATGAGTACAGGTTCTATTAGTAATTGGGATCTTTTTTAGGGAGTGGCATGCTGGCTCTTATGGATATGGAGGAACAAGGATATTTTTTATGATCATTTCATTGAACATGTTAATCCGTGTAACACGATCACTGCTACTTGGAAATTTTTCATTCAAGTTGATGACATTTTGCAGCTTCAACCAATCAGTCAAGCTAATCAGTGGAGATCTCCAGAGAGAGGATGGGTCTGTATTATAAAAATTCTGTTTTTATTTTTTATATTTCATAATACTTTCAATTTAAAATTCATTAACTTTTTTCCCTTATTAATTTTAATTCCAAAAAAATATAATTGATTATTTGGATAGATAAATTTCGTTTTGGATTTTATTTAGATTTAGAATCCATGCATTTAAAGTTTTTGATTGGGTAGTATAAAAGTCCACAACGATCAGAATGAGTTGTTCTCAACATGTTAGGATATAATTTTTTTTACAAAAATTTGAAGCTCTTGCAATCCCCCATTTGATTTTATTTATTATAAAAATTATGTTTTTTAATATTTCATTGTCGAATTAAAATTTAAAAAACATTATTTTTTATTTTTATTTATTAATTGATTTTAGATTAAAAATTAAATTAATAGTAGTATTTATTTAAAGAAGACTAAGAGAACTTCAAGGAAGTTGTGAATTTATATATTGGTTGATTTGAGAATTTAAAATAATTTTTTTATTTAATCAATTTATTATTTATATATATATGATATTTGTATTAATTAAATTTGATTTTTATAATTTATTTTAATTTATTGGAGCCTATGTTGATTATTGAATACATCATATTTGAAGTTTATCTTGAAATGTGAATATCAGGAATTTGTCAACTAACTTTAAATCCTGAAAATTGGTATTATTGAATAGATGGAGGAAATAATTATATATTTTGTAATCCCAATAAGTGGGAAATGATTTATGGAAGAAAGAAATTGTGCTTTCAATAATGATTCGATGACATTTGATTTATGGATATTTTGAGGATTTAAAGGGAGCAAATTTTGAGAATTTCTATTACATGGAAGAAATTATCATTGCTAATAATTTTAACAAGTGAAATACTCTTATTGTGTACCACCTTACTTTATCTCATTATCTTCATAAAAGACAATTGTTGAACAAATCTAAAGCTTTATACAACTTGTAATGACTAAAGAATTGAAATTTCAAAATTTTTATCGAGTTACTATTCATTTAGTCAAGTATTCTAGCTTTCTGGCTCAATTTTAAAAATTCATAATTAATTCTAGAAAAATTGAAATTGAGTGATCCCAATTTCTAAATGAAGCTTATTATATTCCCTATAGAGAAAAATATTCACTTGTCCAAAAACTTGCTCAATCAATACAGTTCAATCCATGAAGTTGCACTATTCATATGATCCTTTTTCAATTTTTCAGGTTTTTCTCTTAAATTTGGAAAGTCATAACGTCTTGTGTAGATGTCCAAATTCAATTATCTTGGTAAAGCTTACCATATAAACTATTTGTTTTTGGAAAATTTCAAATCAATTGGATTTAATTTACTATTTCTCCCTGTAGCTCAAAATTGTGGACTTTTCAAGGGTGTTGGACCCCCTTTCACTACTTTATCCATTTCCAAAACTTGTTCAACAAATGCTTGACTTAAACTAGTTCCTCTATACATAATCATACATGTATCCATACATATATACATGCTCATCAAGTAGAGGTTTAAGTAATACATTAAGTCCAAAACACTTAAAGATGTACATAAAACAACACTACATAATTTTGCATCCAAAATGTCACATAATGCTTCATCTACTCTTCACTCACCTTGCCTTTGCTTGAACTTGGACCTAGGAATACAAACGCAGCGGAAGAAATAAATTTCAAAATTTTCTAATCCCTCTTTTAAATCTATCAAAGGCGTTTAAACAGAGTAGTTAAGAGTAGTACCTTACTCTTCAGTTCTTGAATTCGCAGCAAGCAATAATCTTTTACCTGTTCTTGGAAATTCGATCTCTCAGAGCCAACCTTCTTTGATCGCCTCCCTCTACTGGTATCCACTCGAACAACACCCAACGACGGCAGCGTGCTAGTGTCTTTGGTTTCACTCTTTCTCTCGGAGCCAACCTTCTTTGATCGCCTCACTCTACTGGTATCCACACGAACAACACCCAACAACGGCAGCGTACTAGCGCCTTTGGTTTCACTCTTTCTCTCTAGGGTTTATGTGGCTCACTAAATCAAATCAAATTCAAAAAATCCTTCTTTCTCTTACTCATAAGTCCTCATATTTATAGAACTTATGGAGAGCATCATAATCTAAGATCAATCTTTTATTAATCTTGAAAATCTGAATCTCAAAAGTATTAAAGACTAATCTTTATTAATTTTGAAATTTGAATTCAAAATGATGTTTAAGATTAATCTTTATTAATCTTGAAATTTGAATTTCAAAGAATATTTAAGATTAATCTTTATTAATCTTGATATCTGAACTTAAAAATAATATTCAAGATTAATCTTTATTAATCTTGATATTTAAATTCTGAAATTCCAATTATGAAATTCGAATTTGGATTAATTTAATTTGATCAAATCATATCTATTAAATTAATCCAAACAATGAGCCAATCGATTTAATTTATCTTTATAAATTAAATCTAAATATAAATGTTAGTTATTTAATTTATCAAATAAATTAAATATTAAAACTAACACGCATTATCATTATCTATATAATATTAATGTAATTTTGAATTTATATATATAATTCGAAAAACCCTAGAATTAAAGCATATGTTGGTCTTGTTCTCACTTGCGACCCTATAGGCCTATATGAAGTTAGCGGTGGGCTAAACTCGCATTAGACCACAAGTCGCAAGTGGCCTCTAGCAAGAAATTGCGACTATCCAAATCATACATGGATCGTTAATACAACGTAACCTTTCATGTAACCACATTACGTCCCTTTTGTCACACGATATCTCAGTCAAGGACGAGGTATGGATGATGTCATCCTCATATTCCTGACCATTACTTTCTCGATCCCTGAGTAGTCTGATCAAAGAAACGAACACTCCTTTTCCTTACAATATCGCCATACATTTCTCATACTCGTTCATCGAGGGGCCTAGTAATATCTCTCAACTAATGTGAAGGACAAATCACATTTTGATTATTCACATTCCTTTGCATGAAAGATCTCTAAGCCCGATCATAGCCTTTATCATCACCCGGTCAAAGGTGACTTTTAACTAAGTCAAGACTTAGCAACTCTCATGCAGGAATCCATGATTATCTCAGGTTAAAGGGCGTGGTGATGAGATAAGCTAATGACTTAATCCATGCAACTTTCTCATAACGGGTCACTCCAGCACCTTATACTCTTACAAGTGCCTATAACTTTGACTCGTATCTCTATACCTAATCAAAGTTATATTGGTCTTACTTTATCTTTGCTCCCACATAGATAATTGACCAGGGATATTTATGACAATATTCATAATTTGCCCATGAATACATTTATCATAATAAACATGCAAAAGTTATGATAATTAAATGGAGAAAATACATTAAAACAAATAATATGTGAGGTACAATGATTGGCCTCTAGGGCACAATTTCTAACATGAGATTTCAAAGAAATACCAATAGCAAAAACACTAACATAAACACCAATATGCATGACAATCAGTTATAACTTAATAATATATAATTAAACATGTGATGTATTAAATTCACTGTCAACTTTACATATGGCCACAACATACTAATAGCATATCATTAAATGTTCAAACATAAAAGTTTTGTCATACAATAAAACACAAGTTACAAAAAAATTATCAAAGCAACTATTAGTGCATAGTTAGTAGTTCTTATTACTACTTTGATTTCCAACTTGCACTTGCAATTTCAAGCTTTCCTTTTTGTCTTTCCAAAATGCTTCCTTAGCAATTAACTTTCCTACATACAATATTTTATCATGACTATCAATAACAAGCCAATTCCAAGTCATAAAACATACTAAAACCAAGCAAAACTTCCTCTTGAACATTAAGAGCCCTATTGTGATTTGGATACATGTATGATTATTTTTTATGATAATCATAAACTAATTTATTTTCAAGGCTTCCAAATTATTTTCTCACTTATAGCCTACACAATTTTTGATTCACTTCCCATACATTATTTAACATCAAAACATCACTTTCCCTTTAAATAGAAAATTGGACAACACCTCCCCTAGGGTTTCATGTGTGACACCTCTTATATATCCCCTAAATGTTTGTAGTATTTTACTTTTAAACCACTCTTGGGCTTTGGATATCAAAATTTCATCCAAAATTGTGAACTATTTTCTTTCGAAAATGTAGAAAACGCTGGTTACTGTTCACATGGTATTTTTTTTTTCAGATTTCAAGCCCAACTTTGAAAAATTATAATTAATTCTAAACAAATTGAAATTGAGTGGTTCCAATTTCTAAATTTTACTTATTAAGTGAAATATAAGGAAAAAAATACTCATTTGCCCAAAAACTTGCCCATTTGAATCATTTTATTCGAAAACCACATACTGTCCGAAATGGTTCATTCCAGTTTTTCCAGATTTTACCTCAAACTTTGGAAAATCATATCTCTCAAACTACACACCCAAATTTCGAAAACTTTATATCATTTTAAAGCTCAGGATGTGTAGGTTTTAAATGGAAAGTTTCAGCCCATTTAGAGCTTTTTTGCTATTTTTCCCTGCCATGTGAAACAGACTCATTTTTCAGAGCCTTTGGAACCCCTTAACTTTGAAAACCAATTTTTGTTAAAATTCACCAAAATCTCTTTTTGGTTCCTTAACACTTCTTAAGCATGCATGACTATTCCCTTACCATTCCTTGTTGGTTTTAGTCCATTTTTAGGCATGCATCATCACACATTCACATGTTACCTTATGTAGAGGTTTAGAGTTACAACCACAACAATCAAAAACTTCAAGAGAGCTAACAACTCAAATATTTACACAAAACCATGCAAGCAAGAGCAACTTCTTCATGCATCAATAATATTTTCCTTACCCTTGCTTGAGCTTGCACCTACATGGTTAGTGGGTGGGGAATGAGATTTGGGAATCCCAATAGCAAAACCACATAATCAAGACATTGTGAATGTGCATACATAACTTTATGGCATTTGTATGAACATCTAAACATGTGACACATAAACTTCACTTGAATATGCATATGGCCATAGCACAAAAGTCACATTTCATACACAAATCATGCACTTTACTCATCATAAAAGTTCATGTAACATTCACAAATTATTTTCATAAACATAAAAGGAGAT
>JANTPZ010044513.1:11585-26752 GCA_025593235.1 Vachellia pachyceras | reverse complement strand
GGTCGTGGCGAACTTTCCCAGAGCTGCTTTTCTTCTACATTTGCGGAATTCTTGAAATCAAATAGCAAATATGGGCAGTATCATTTGCTCATGATGCAATTTAGGCACAATAAATCATTATTCATGGCATATGACCCCAAAATTACACTAATCCAAGTCAACAACTCCTAATACCAATTTAAGCATAAAAGGGTCATGTATGGACTAAATTTGATCTAAAACTCCAGAAATTCCAACATAAAACTAATGGTAACATGGCTACATCAATGGGACAACTAGAACTTTCTTTAAGAATAAGTATATATGTGAAAACCTGAAGGTTTAGTCAATCCCAATGGCTAAATCATGTCTACAAATTAATCATATAGCCCTTTATGGATTGAAGCAAGAACTATGAGCATGGTGTGATTAGCTTTAAATCACTTTACTTCAATAGGGTTTTTGAAATTCCAAGAACAATGTTTCTTTATTTTACCTCTAGCATGGTAGTAATACCACACTGGTGCTCATATATGTTGATGATATAACAGTCTAGAAATTGTTCTACTTCCTTCAAGATGTTTATTCAAAAATTAAGCACGTTATTATCCTTGAAAAGACTTGGGTTTTTTGTATTATTTTTTAGGCATCAAAAGTTACCATGATCATACAAGGTTTATAAGAAATATGTTCTTGACCTTTAGAAGTTTAACATGCTAGATTGTGCCTTTATTCTGACTCCCAAGGTAACTAGTAAACACTTGTCTATAATTGTCAGGGAGCATTTGTCTGAACTCATTTATTCCTTTTAGACGAGTAATAGGTTCACTGCAATAGCTGAACGCAACACACTTTCAAGCAATAGAGAGACAAGACCATTCAAAATGTGTAGAATAAAATCCTCAGTTGTCAAAAAAGCACCTACAAGAGCAAGTTGATGGGCAAGATTTTTCATTATAGCCAAATAATCTTCCATTTTCATGCAATTTTTTATAGTTTTTATGGAGCTCTGTTTTTTATATTGAAATCACCCTTAGTCATATATACTTTCAAAATACTATGTGATAAAAATGTAGTATAGTGTTGCACACCTAGATCATTGCTTGTGAGGAATTTAATTCAAGCTTTTAAATAGATTAATTTTTCAATCAATAATTAGAAAGGAAACCATATTGAAAACTTGATTGGAAAAACAATTAAACAACTGAATTTAAATCTAGCTATTATTTTTCATTTTTTTATTTCTAACAATGAAATGGGGTAGATTGCAATTGACTTCGAATAGTGATAAATTCAAATTGAACCCTAGATTAAATGTAGGACAATAAAATGTAGTCCCCTAAAGTTGAAGTTAGTCTTATTAGCTCCACTAAAGATAAGATTTTAATAAATTGAAACTAGAGTTGAACCTTATATTCCATTACATATGAAATATTAGAGCAAGAAGAGGCTCAAAGTAAAAACTCATTTGATTACTTTCAATCAATAAATGTAATAACCATTACATCAATAAAAACATTCAACTTAACTAAATGAAAAATAGTTTCAACCAAGAATTAATCATTATAGCTAAATCTATTCTAATGAAGATCATACAAAGTCAATTAAATAAGCTCCTAACTCAACCATCTAGCTCTTGAAAGCTTGACACAGTGTAGTTTCAACAACAATAAATTGAAACTAACTTAAATGTAGAAACAGAGCGCTATAGCTAGGAGAAGTCCAATGATGAACTTAAGCTTAGACTATTACTACACCTCAAGGGAAACTGCAAAGAGGACTTAGCTACTCATAGAAGCAGAAAATACAACAATAAAGAAGGAGAAGAAAGCAACCATTAAATTTGGAAAATTGTGTGTTGAATATAATGAAGATGAAAGATGGAGATGATGGTGAATGGAGCTGCAAGAGGTTGTGGAGAATGAGTTCCAGAGATACAACTAGAGGTTTTAGATGAATTTTAGACGGAGATGGAATGTAATGGATTGAGGGGAGGCTATGAAATATGGATGAGTGTAACACCCCAAAAATTTAACCAAATGCTCAAAGAAAATTTTGCCATGTATAACAAAAGAGGATTTTCAATATCAATTCATTCAATCATAGCATGAATCCTCCCAAAATACACAATTCAAATAGCAATCCAAATCCTCCCAAAATATCAGAGTAAATCAAAATAAAACGCGGAAGTTTTAGAGTCATGACAATTCAAAATGATAGCTTGTGCCTAAAGGCACAAGAGAGCCAACAAGGCTCACTCCATAGGTGCCTTCCCTTGCTGCTTACCAGAACAATCACATGAAAATGTTAATATAACGGGGTAAGATTCCACGCCCCAGTAACTCTAAAAGTTTCTACCACACACAAGCAAACAGCATACAATTAAAGAGGAAGAACTGATTTACAAAATGTATTTGTATATATAAAGTAAACATAATATAAACAATTTCATAATTTCTTTCATAACTATGCAACTCACAATCATCATCACAAATAATGCATAATAATGTAATATGCAACCACCCTTATAGCACCGTCCATCCTTATTCCACTGACTAGAGCCATAGGTTAACATATAGTCAAATAGAAACTTATCCATGTAACTGGATTGTCTCAAGCTCACCAGTTCCTTAAGATACACCCGGCCAAAGGTGTAAAGCTCAAGCCTGGATTATGGCTCCCATCCTTAAAAGAAAATTGAGGTGTCACATGTCCCACAATTCCAATGCAATCCCGGCCAAAGGAAAGACACGGGAAAAGGGGCCCTAACAAATGTCATCCACTATGCACCGAGGTATGGCTTATCACGTGAAAAAAACCTTATCATACATGAATCCCTCAATACTCCAACCCATTCACATTGCAACCGCCATGACAGTTATAACAATTTTCATGCTAATTGAAAACTTTAAATAGTTGCATTTATATAATTCAGTCCAAAAATGCATAAAACATAATTCAATCACAATTTAATCATAAGCGGTTCACAAGTATATGGAAGAATATTCAGAGTTACCTGCACTTCCTAGCTTACAGGCAAGCACATAAAAGTTACTCCAGAGTCCTTAATGAGAGTCTACAAAAATCATACACAATAATTTCTATCAATATACTAACTAACCTATTCTAAAAGTTGCTAAAAATAATCTACATACCTAAAAACTACCCTTTACACCCAAACATTAGTTAATTACATAAATTGTCTTATTTATTCATGAGGTAAAATGTTCTTTTATATGATATAATCACTTATAATTTTACAAGTTGTTTGAGATAAACGAAATTATAGTAGTAGTAGCAGTAATAATACTAAAAGTGGTTATAGTAGCAGTAATGCTCTTTTTGTTATTATGACTTTTCAATTTAAATAAATTTCAAATTAATATATTTTTATTTTATTATATTATATATATATATATTTAAAAATACCAAACAAATAGATAAAGAAAAACGCGCGCGCACACACTAACCAATATATATACGTTTGGTGCAGGGCTTGAGGGTGAGTAATTAAATATCACCAATTAGATATATATATATGTGTGTGTGCGCGCGCGCCTCTTTCACCACACATACGCACTTATGTATATGTAAATATATATATCTTTTTTTTTTCTTGATGGAATAAGACAATGACTCACTAGGTTTGCTTATAGCTTTGCCCCTTGCTCCTGAACACACATCCTTCAATTCAATGTTTCCCATTTTTTTGTTGAAATGGGAATACTCACAGGGCACAACATACACACATAGACTAAGTGCATTCCCTTTTTCCCCTTTTCCTTTAAAGATACACAAACGTTTTACACATATATTGGCATATATATGTGTGTGTATTTTTTTTATCAAATGGGTAATAAGAAAATGCTGGAAAAAAAAAAGAACAGGTCCACACCCTACTGTACGTAGACACCCAAAAACACCCACCTACCCACCTTTACATATATCTTTGTATGTCCTCACACTTACTTTATTTCAGCATCCTGGGTCCTTTTAGCAAAAGTACACCACATTGTTTATATATATATATATATGATATTACATATAATAATATTACATTACCACATATAAAAGAGGACGCATAGCACATAAGCTTCCCCTATTCTTGATATATATATGTATTAATATATATATATATATTTGTTTGAAGGACAAGACTCTCTATGTGGCTCACTGTTTTTAATTTATACATGTACGTACACGCATAAATATGATTTGATGGATCAAGATGACTTTGTGCTCAACATCTTTGCTTTATCTGTGGGCTTTTTTTTTTTCAAAATCTCTTTCCGCCTTCAAATAGTTATGAAGAACGAGTTGCATTGGAACGCACGGTGCTGTACATTTATACCTTGACAAGACATTTTTTAAAAAAAATCAAGGAGCAAGTAACAAGGCAAAAAATAAACACTTGACAAGACATTTTAGAGGGAAAAGAAAACGTGTGAACACTCAAAAAGAGAAAAATGAGGTTGGTAAGGGTGAGTATGATACCTGAAGAAGAAAAATAAGAGAGAAGGAAGAGCACTGCTACGTTACTGTAGCGGCGGACTTTTCTTTGGTGTTTTTGATGAGGGGGAAGGTTTTATATAGGGATTGGGTTGGGGTTAGAGTTTCTTTAAATAAAATATTATATTTTAAAAAAATGAATAATAATAAAATAACGATGTCAGTAGTAATATTAATAATATTAGTGGCTATTTAAATCTTTATTTTTTTACTATTAAGATAAGTTTACATACCTATAATTAGATACCTTTTATGATATATTTCATTTTGCATTTTATATTTTTTTATAGAATAAATATTCCAAAATTTCATACTTATTTTAAATTTTATTTTATTTTTTTATTAAATAAAATCTAAACAACAACTAACTAAAATTCTAAAAATTATGGATGTTACAATGAGCATGTAAATCGAGAACTCTTCTCCTATTGTGTGTCTTTTTTTTTTCCTCTTGTGTGGCTACTTCCTCTCCCTATGGATTTGGTTTTTGCCCTATTATTTCAAGATTAGAAATAGTTTTTTCTTCAGTAGAATGGGAGGACCTAAGAGCTTTTGAACAAGCCTCTAAAAACACAAGAGACAAGCTTGAATTCGGATTTTTTTTTGTGAAGAGAACTAGGAGAGATGGAGAGAGTTTTTGGATTTCAAAATTGGGTAGGTTAAATTCAAATTCCAGCAACCACTTCCTCTTCTTTTAACCTAAAAAACCCTAAGCTCATTAAGCAAAACTCATAGTATGACTTTGGTTCCCTCTCTGTAATAAATTTGTCCTGCAATTATCCCCATTTATACCTTGCAATTCTAGAAAATACAATTAGTCCTAAAATAGAAATTTCACTAAATAAAATAATGATTTCTTAGAATTTTCTTATTCTTAATGCAACATTATATTCATCAAAAACTCATTATTTTAAGCTACTTATTCCTATCAAACCTTGCCAAAACAATAGGAATTAATACGATGGATGATGCACCTGTCTTGCACCATCACATAAGTCTTAGATGAAGCACAAGAAAGATCATGAGCACCCTTCCATTATTCATGAGCAGTTCAATAATGGAGCATTTAGCCTCTAACATCCTAAGTCATAATACTCTAAAGCCAGGCAAAGAGCATTTGATCAATAGAATACCATTATCCAAATTCTAGAATAACCTTAGTTCTCACATCCCAGATCTTTTATTTGTTGTAAATAAGGTTTGTCAATTCATGCATAACCCCATTGAGTCTCACTAGTCTTCTGTCAAAAGGATTTTTACGCTACCTTTCTAGCACATATTGTAATATCCGCATTTCTATAGTTTGAACTAAAGGCTAGACCAGTAAATTATGTGATAATCTAAGGCCCATAAATAAGGAAAAATATAGAGGAAAATGCCTAAATCATAATTGACTAAGTCCCTAGTCTTGAAAATTCTAAGTAAAAATGACCAAAGGGCAAAATGGTCATTTGGCCTAATAATAAAGGTAAAATGGTCATTTTGAATAATAAGGCATAGGGCACAAAATGTCATCAAATAATAAGGACATTTTGGTAATTTGGTCAAAAGTCAAAGTTGACCAAAAAGTCAAAGTCAACTCAAAAAGGCAAAGTTGACCAAAAATGTCAAAAAGTCAACCAATGGTAAGGTTGGAATTAAGGACTCTTAGAAAACCAAAAGGGGGTTTATTGCGTTTTTACAAGTTTTATGGCATCTTGGTGGTTGTATGTTTATATGAGTATTATACCATGATTGCTAGGGATTTGTGACCTCCAAGAGCATATTGGAAAGGTTATTCAAGAGAGCCATAAAGTGAAAAAGGAAAAGTTAGGATCTTGAGGTAGCAAAACTACTAATCTCCTTTTATATTTATGAAAATGATTTGTGAATGTTACATGAATTTTTATGATGAGTAAAGTGCATGATTTGTGTATGAAATGTGACTTTTGTGCTATGGCCATATGCATATTCAAGTGAAGTTTATGTATCACATGTTTAGATGTTCATACACATGCCATAAAGTTATGTATGCACATTCACAATGTCTTGATTATATGGTTTTGATATTGGGATTCCCAAATCTCATTCCCCACCCACTAACCATGTAGGTGCAAGCTCAAGCAAGGGTAAGGAAAAGATTATTGATGCATGAAGAAGTTTCTCTTGCTTGCATGGTTTTGTGTAAATATTTGAGTTGTTAGCTCTCTTGAAGTTTTTGGTTGTTGTGGTTGTAACTCTAAACCTCTACACAAGGTACCATGTGAATGTGTGATGATGCATGCCTAAAAATGGACTAAAACCAACAAGGAATGGTAAGGGAATAGTAATGCATTTTTAAGAAGTGTTAAGGAACCAAAAAGAGATTTTGGTGAATTATAACAAAAATTAAGGGGTTCCAAAGGCCCTGGAAAGCGAGTCTGTTTCATATAGCAAGGAAAAAATAGCAAACGAGCTTCAAATGGGTTGAAATTTTCTAGTCAGGAACTACACATCATAATATTTAAAATTATATAAATTTTGTGAAATTTAGATGTGTATTTTGAGAGATATGATTTTCCAAAATTTGAGGTAAAATCTGGAAAACTGAAAAAACCATTTCGGACAGAATGTAGTTTTTGAATAAATTGATTCAAATGGACAAGTTTTCAGGCCAATGAGTATTTTTCTCCTATAATTCACTTAATAAGAAAAATTTAGAAATTAAATCACTCAGTTTTGAATATTCTAGAATTAATTATAATTTTTTAAAATTGGGCCAGAATATGGAAAAATACCCGTGAACAGTACTAGCGATTTTTTTGCTTTCCTGCTCGATTCACCGAGCTTCGCTCCGATTAGTCTGGACCCGACCCGCGTCGCGCACTTGGAAATGGTGGGTGAGTCTCCCAACAGTGGCTGCTGCATACACCAGGACTCGAACTTGAGATCTTGCTGAAGTTGGAACAAGCTGCTTATCACTTGATCCAACCAGCCGTTGGTGTACCAGCTTTTTTATTCAAACATTTTTGAAAAATTTAGTTCACAATTTTGGGTCAAACCTTGATGTCAAAAGCTCAAAAGTGATTCCTAAGTGATCATAAATAAGAAAGTAGGGGGAAAATAAGAGGTGTTACATTCGCCACTGATTAAAAGAATGAAGAAGCACTCACCTAGAACTATGTGAAAAGCCAGAATTGACAGTAGGTTTCTGAGGGAGAGGGATTGAGGAAGACAATGGAATTGTTTCTAGTTGGGACTTGAAGAAATTATCTTCTTTCTTACAGTCTCATGAAATTGCAACGCAGCTTTGTAATTACATATAGGGGTGGGAATATGGGTCAGCCCGTTGATTGTGACTTGACCCACACGGGTTGGCGGGCTAGCTGCATAAATGCAGCTCGTAGCCTGTTAACTCGCCAAAAATATTTTTTTAAAAAAATAATTTTTTTTCTTTTTCCTCATAAAATTGCATAGTTATTATATGATTCTTTTTCTCATTAATAAATTTTCAATAATTTCTTAAAAAATAGAATTTAATATTACTTTTTTCTTTATAAAAAAATACTGAGATGAAAAAAGATGAAAAATATAAAATATATTTTTTAAAAAAAAAAGAAAAAAAACAGCCTGCCATAACCTGTGGATGGGTGGGTGGGGCGGGCTCTCCCAACAGGTTGGTTAAATACCAGTCCAAACCTGCTAGCTTGGGGGTGTCAAAACCCAACACTCTAATTACATGCGCGCACACACTGTCTGATAGGGAAGGAGTTCTTGTCTATGGCCCATCCTGTTTATGCCCCCAACCCGCCCGTTTAAGCCTGCCCGTTACGAGTTGCTTATTGGAGGGCCCAAACGGGCAAAAAATATACTGAGTCCGAGTGTGTCTACCGGGTTCCGGATCATTTGCTCAACCTTAGGAATGACCAGAGAGTCAAGTGAACTGGGAAGTAGTAAAGAAGCAAGACCTACGTTTGTAATTTTCAACTTCCTCTCACACCCCCAACGAGAGAAGAATCGAGTCAAATGTTGTGGTTCCCCTGAATCACGATGCCTTAAACAGCCTTCTGTAATCTGGTGTGATAACTTGAGTGCCAGAGCCTTAGCTTAAAACCCTGTCCAACATGTTAGAAGCAAGCACATTGAAATTGATGTGCATTTTGTGAGGGATCTTCTTCCATCTCGTTCTTTTGATGTTTGATATATTCCTTCAGATTGCAAATTGTTTCACTAAACCCCTATCTCAGCCTTATCTTCAATTTTTCAAGAACAAGTTCGGGATGGCGGGGAATGTTAAGTTATAATTTGTAAAGTGTAGATAAGGACATCTGTCTCATTTGCAATACTATAGGTCTGTTAGAATTGTTTTGCTATTACAGAATTGTACACGTGGAGGATCATGATAGGTTCTGTTAGGATATTCTCAACTGTATTACTTCCGGAATTGTGTATTGATTCATATAAATATACAAGGCCTTCTCTGAGCACTATTAACTGTTAGTGCATCAGATTCACTCTATACAGTCTATTTTCTTTCTCGAAGGAATAAAACTTTCTCTTCTCAGTCTTTCATAATCGATCCAAGTCATGTGAAAATTGTCTATTGAAAAATTTCTCACTGACGTAAACATATTTACACTTCCCAAGTAAGGGGAAGAGAAAAAATCAGTACATAGTAAAATTATCACATTAATCGCCTTCTATATATACAAAACTGTGTTGACAAAGCTAAGCTAATATTCAATTTGCAAGCTAGCACCCATTGAAGGAAGAAGTGACTTTTTGGAAGACATCTTCTGCACAAGGAATAGTGAGAGCACCCATTGGATGATCGTACCCAAATTCTTCCTCTGCTTCAATCAGAAGCCCTTGAAAGGAAGGTTGATTCAAGTATGATATTGGGATCACAAACCTCTTCATTTCCTCTCCCGCATACACTGCTAGATGACCCTTTGGCACTTCAAATTTTGAAGAACTCTGTTTTCCAGCAAATGAAGTCCTCCTAATGCCAGGTAGATGAAAACCCATTGTTTTTTTTTTTTGTGTAAGAAGAGAATAAGAAGGAAGTGTTTGAATAAGATTGATGCTTGAGAGTATTATAGGTAAGATTTGAGTTTGCTGCTTCATGAAATCATACAAGTATGAGTATATATAGGTAAATGGCGGCGGTGGAAGCAAGGTTATGTGATGGGCAATAATTATTGGAAACAAGGGCATATAGAGATCACATGGCCTTGTCTTAGAGAGGTCTTTTTCAGAAACCAACAAGTCGGATGAGCACAATGTAAGAGAGGACTCCAAAATCCTTTTGCTTGAGTATGATTGAGAAGGATCACATGATATTGTTTTATACGTCTTTCTTAAATGCCAAGAAGGATCATTGAAATTTCACAAAGCCTAATGTTTTTATAATTGTCAGTCTCATTTATTGACATGTTCTCTCAGTAGGATTGAAGAATAAGGAGCCTTAAGAGGTGTGTCTCAAGATGTCTTGAAATTTCAAGTACATAAAATATTTCAATAATAGACATCCTGCTTTGAATTCTACAAATAATCCTTCTTTCAAACAAAACAGAATCATGTGATAATTTTTCTCATCCTTGTCTCAGGACTGGATACAACTCATTACCCAACCATTTATCACTCATATCATATACCAACCAAATGGGTATCCAAGGCCAATCTAAGACACAACCATGTGAACTATAAGAGCTCTTGTCTTCCATTAGGCACTATTACAAATAACTCTCACCCATTCCAATTATTGTCGGAAAACAAATCTATTCATCTATATATACTCACTTGCATTTCATAAGCAACACAACTCCACAACAACATACTCAAGCATCTAAATTTGTGCACTTTCTTATTCTCTTAAACACAAGAAAAGAATGGGTTTTCGTTTGCCTGGGATTAGAAGGGCTTCAAATGCCACAAAAATGGCTTCTTCAAAATCAGGTGAAGTACCAAAGGGATATCTTGCGGTGTATGTTGGAGAAGAAATGAAGAGATTTGTGATCCCTATAAGTCACTTGAATCGGCCCTCGTTTCAAGAGTTATTAAGCCAATCTGAAGAAGAGTATGGATATGATCATCCAATTACAGTTGCTCTCACTATTCCTTGCAGAGAAGAAGTCTTCCTTAGCGTTACATCTTCTTCCGATAGGTGCTAGCTGAAAGAGAAGATTGACTGTAGATTGGTCAACACAATTTTGTAACCGGAGATCTTTTTGCTCTTAAAGACTTTTGTTCTTTTTCTTCCCCTACCTGGGTAATGAAAAATTGTACTAATCTCAACAAGAAATAGATAAATAGAAATTTTCACATTATCTCAATCAATAATCAACATGAAAGCCATTAACCTTTTATGTTAGTTAACTAGCTATGAGTTGTGTTTTATCATCTGGTAGAAAAATTGAGGGGAAAAAATATTATATCCTTTAACTGAGCAATTTCAGACCAGATTTTGCTCTAAGGGTAGAATTATTAACATCGTGTTCCTAATTTAATCTAAGTGGCTTGCCTAGAGAAGTGATCTCCAACATACGAAACACAATTTTCAGGCTTCCACTTTTACTTTTAGATTCCAAATGGTTATTATGAAGAACTTTTTTGTTAAAAAAATGTTTTTTATGATACCCAAAATAATCTTATATTTCCTTGGGCAAAATTATTAAACTTTTAACTCCAGCTCAATAATTATATTTTGTGAAGAATATCTAACATCATTTATGACATCTCTTCCTTGGGTTCGGTTAACGAAGGGATTGGCTACTCACAAATGGAGTGAGTTGAATCTGGGAGAGTGCCACTTAACTATGACTTCAGTTGATGCATTGGAGGAGTCATCTCTATAACTTATGAAACTGAGTAAACATACCTTATAAGACTAGATATAAAGGGTTCGATTGTCATGCTCCAGTGCCCATAGATATAAGCCTAAGTAGATTATGAGTTAGGTATCATGTCCTTAAATCGGGGTAAACCTGACCACTTTCCTGAAATTATATGACAAAAAGAACATCATTTATGTTTTTATGTCAAATGATTTTATTCAATTCGTAGAAATAACTGAACTCTGTTCAATAGTCGGTAAGACTAGGAAATCGTCTTGGTCCACTTTAGTTTCTTTATATAGATTTGGATACATTTTGGCCATTGAATTATTAAAAATTTATGTTTACCGGCATTAATCCTAGTGAAAAAGACTTTTGTATATTTATTTTAAGTCTGTGTTAATACATAAAACATTTTGTGGCATAACAATCCCCATGAAACTGAACTATGCCTGGATCTGATTTTATCAATTAACCATATAAAAGAAATTAGAATTTTGAATAGATAGTTAACCCTTGCAGCTAGATTCTATAATAATTCCATGGTCCATTTTGTTTTTGGTATCAACAGTGAGATAGAAACAAATTATCATACACTCTTCACGCGGCCTTCTCTCGAAACTAAATGGGTCACATATTATTGTTATTCATGAAATCCAGTGGCTACAAGAGAAGTAAAGCTCTAGTAGATAAAGACTGCTTGGAATTGCATTCCCCTATTGATTAGCTAATTTTATTTTGCAGTGCATCATCCGTCTCTTTCGTACAAAAAAGGGAAATCCAGTGGCCTCAATGCACTCTAAAGGGTCGGTGCAAAAGATCTATAATAAAGCAAATGCAGCAAGAAATTAAGTTGAATTTAATTTCCCATGTTACCGGCTATTGAATTTGGACCACATATTTTTATTAGTTGAGATAATATCATTGTGAAATTAGAAAATAATAGAATTTTACTAGGGAAAAATTATTTTGATTATAAAGTACAACTAAAATTCCTTAATGTTAAGAGTTTCGAAGGATTGATTTGCTTTAACTGATCTAAAGACGCGTTTGTTTCCATAAAACTAAAGCTTAATTTGAATTTACTGGTTTGAGGAAGATAACTTTTTCATTCATCTAAACTAAAGGATCAATGCACTTGATATTCAAAACTGATAGAAATAACTGTATATTCATAAATTTCTCCTGACATACAATTTGACACTTCCCATGTAGGGGAAGAAAAAGGGGGAATCTATGCATAGAAAAATTATCATCTAAATTGCCTTCTTTACAAAAATTGTTAATGTTGACAACTCTAATTGTTAATGTTGTCTTTGCAAGCTAACACCCATGAGAAGAAATGACTTTAGGAAGACATCTTCTCTGCAGGGAATAGTGAGGGCACCCATTGTATGATCGAACCCGAATTCTTCTTCAGCTTCACCTAACAAGTCTTGAAATGAAGGCTGATTTAAGTATGATATTGGGATCACAAACCTCTTCATTTCGTCTCCAACATATACTGCTGGACATGTAATATCCCAAATTTCGTAAACGGAAATAAAGGCCAAACCGATGAATTACGAAATGATTTGAGCCCCATAAATAAGAAAAATATAAAGCAAAATGCCTAGAGGAAAGAAAGATCATAATTGACTAAGTCCTGAGTCTTGAGGATTCTAAGTAAAAATGACTAAGGGGCAAAATGGTCATTTGGCCTAAATGACAAGGGTAAAATGATCATTTTGATTAAAAAGGCCTAGGGTATAAAATGTCATCAAATAATAAGGAAATTTTGGTAATTTGGTCAAAAGTCACCAAAAAATCAAAGTTGACCAAAAAGTCAAAGTGGACAAAAAATGTCAAAGTCAACCAAGGGTAAGGTTGGAATTAAGAAAAAGTAAAAAAAGTGATGGCATTTTGGTAATTATGAGAAAATTAAGAAAGGAAGTGGCATTTTCCTAATTATGGACAAAGTACAAAATGCAATAGCATTTTTGTAATTAAGGGTTTTTAGAGGACTGGAAGATAGAGATGTAATTATTTGATGTAGCAGGAATCCTCAAATGCCGGAGACCCGAACTAGGAAAAGTTTAGTTGGGTCATAAAGTATTTAATAAAATTATTACTTGGTTTCCGGTGCGGGCAGTTTCAAAGTACGGAGAACAACAATGCCCGAAAGCCTCGAAAAAGTATTTTCTTAGAAAATTAATTATGGAAAATTCCTGAAGAATTTGGAAGAACGGAAAAGGGTTGGAGTCTCAAGGAAAAATATAGAATTTTTCCATGCCCTTAAGTCAAATTGGCCGCCGGATGCACATTTTACAGTGTTGCACACAAATCGAGGAATCTTGACGAGTTATGAGGGAAAGCCGGAGATGCTATGGGCTAGGGCATGACACCACCTAGGCAAGGAGGCCTAGGGAATGGTGAAGCATGAGAGAAAAATTCTCCGGAAAAGTAAAAAGATAATTACCCGTATACAGGGAACTTTACGGAAATGTGTGCCACCGGATCAAGTAACTGGACAGGATGGATCTAGTCAGCCTAACTAAGTCATTAATGTGGTAGTTGAGAGTAATAATGACACCTTTTTTCACCCTCCACATTAGAGTGACAAGTGACACAATCTTGGCCATTAAAGGATGAAACTTGGTGACAAAGAAACAATCCTAGCCATTCAATTTTTCAAGAGCACTTTTAAGACAACATTTCCTCCTCTTTCCTCTCATTTTGGACGCCACTTTCTCCCTCCTCCAAGGTCTGAAATTTCGCCATTTTTGGGAGCACAAGAAGAGGAAAGAAAGCTTCACACAACCTAAGGTACTGATCCAAACAACAAACTCTTTACATATTTCTACTCCTTGCAACTCCCTCTTCAATTCCATCAGTTTGTTTTTTTTGAATAAACCTTTCATTTGAGAGATGGAAGGTTAGGGTTTTCAAAGGTGAAAATGAAAAAGAGAAGGTTTTAGAGGGGTCAAGAGGTTGCAAGTTCTTCCTTGAGTAGTAAAGAGTAGTTTAACTTGCGTTGTTGGTTGTTTTGGTTGTTGTAAAAATTATGAGAAGCTCAAAAATATGGGGAGGTGCTGCCCAAATTTTGTTTGGCCTAGGGAGATTTGAGTTTGAGTTATATATTGCATGAAAAATGGATTGGGAGCAAGAATACACATGTAAACGTAAAGAAAGTTTGAAAGCTCATAAACCCCTATTTGTTGTTCTGTTTCGGCAGGAAGGAAAAGTACTAGGGGGAGTGTGATTTTGATGCTTCCATTGGCTTTAGAAGGCCAAATTTTGTAGGGTAAAAGTGAAAAATGGATTTGGGAAGTATTAGAGATCATAAAATCAAGTTACAAAACCCTAAGATGCATTTATAAGAGCAAGAGGGCTAAGTTACGTTTTTATGCATTTTGTGTCTAGTTGATGGCTTGTAAATGATGATCATATTCTTGAATGATGCTTAGGAGATTGAGAAACTAAAGAGACCATTGGGAAAGGCCATCAAAAGAGGCTTAAATCCTCAAGAAAAGCTAAAGACACAAGGTAGCAAGACTACTAACTCTTCTAAACTATTTTATGAACTTGTTGTGAATGGTGCATTTATCTATGATGTATGAACTTGTTGTTGTGTATGATATGTGATCTTGATTGCTATGGCCATATGCATGATAATGAAATGTTTGAATATGTCACATGTACCTTGATCATACACACATTTTGAAAAGTATTACATGCACATTCACAAGTTTTGTTAGTTAGTTTTGCTATTGGGATTTTCAAAAATCTCATTATTCCACAACTAACCATGTAGGGGCAAGCTCAAGCAAGGGTAAGAATGAGGTTATTGATGGATGAAGATGATGTGTTTGCTTGAGTGAATTTGGTGTAAATATTATGATTGAT
>JANTPZ010044513.1:0-11565 GCA_025593235.1 Vachellia pachyceras | reverse complement strand
TGATGAGTAAAGTGCATGATTTGTGTATGAAATGTGACTTTTGTGCTATGGCCATATGCATATTCAAGTGAAGTTTATGTATCACATGTTTAGATGTTCATACACATGCCATAAAGTTATGTATGCACATTCACAATGTCTTGATTATGTGGTTTTGCTATTGGGATTCCCAAATATCATTCCCCACTCACTAACCATGTAGTGCTTGCATGGTTTTGTGTAAATATTTGAGTTGTTAGCTCCGTTGAAGTTTTTTGTTGTTGTGGTTGTAACTCTAAACCTCTACACAAGGTAACATGTGAATATGGATGATGCATGCATGCATTAAAATGAACTAGGAAGGATAAAGGATGATAAGAAACCAATTATGCATGCCAAAGGCAAGTTCATGAACTAAAAAGAGGTTTGGTGAATTTTTGGAAAAATTGGTTTCAAAGTTAAAAGAGTTCCAAAGGCCCTGAAAAGCGAATCTGTTTCAAGTGACAGTTAAAAATATCAAAAGAGCTCCAAATGGGCTGAAATTTTTCAGTTAGAAACTAAACATCCTAATATTTAAAATGATATAAAGTTTGCGAAATTTGGATGTGTATTTTGAGAGATATGATTTTCCAAAGTTTGAGGTAAAATCTGGAAAACTGGAATGAACCATTTCGGACAGTATGTGGTTTTTGAATAAACTGATTCAAATGGGCAAGTTTTCGGGCCAATGAGTATTTTTCCCCTATAGGTCACTTAATAATATAAATTTAGAAATTGGAACCACTCAATTTATATTTTTCTAGAATTAATTATGATTTTTCAAAATTGGGTCAGAAATCTGGAAAAATGGCATGTGAACAGTAACCATCGTTTTTTACGTTTTTGAAAATTCAAGTTCACATGGAAAGCCCAAATTGTTATCCAAAGCCCAAGAGTGATCTAAAAGTGATCTAATACAAATATATAGGGGAAAAATAGGAGGTGTTACATATCTCACTTTGCACTTCTTATTAGAAATCTGACCACAGTCACTATAGCATATGCATTACTTGGGTAAGAAAAACTTATTGTAAGACAATCATCATAAATTAAATGAGATTTTCTTTGAAATTATTGTAAGAAAAACTTTCTCAAATATCAATTACAAGCCAATCACCATTAACAAAATTTTTCCAAATTGCATGAAAGAATCAAGACAGTTTTTTTTTTCAATTTTTATTATTATTTTCTTTGATGCCCACACAAAATAGGGTATTTGACGCCGCAATAACAGTGAGATGATTTTCTTGAATTATGAAGTAGCCATTAAAAATGTTTTAAAATAACTTACATCAAAGGCACCAACAAAATTACCACCATGTTACGTAATTTCTTTTTTTCTTTTGGGGGGGTATTTCTGCCACAAAATGACAAGACAAAATTGGTTATATCTCCCTTCATTTTCTTTCCTACTTAATTTTCTCTCCCAAAATGACAAGACTGGAAAGAGAGAATGAGATGGAATAAGATAGAGGTGGGAAACAAACTTGAAAGTTGTTACGAGATTAAAGAAATAAGAGTAAATATAATTAAGGGAACCAGAAAGAATTATTTTTATCACTATATGAAGTATGAGGTATATAAGGAATGCTTTCTATTTATAGACATATTTTTACAATACCAGGGTAAATCAATTTCATGATTACATTACATAGTACAAAGGATAATAGGAAATTACAAGGAGATATGGATATATCTGCATAAAATTCGTAACAAACGCAACAATGGTGTAATAATCAATTTGGCGACTCTGGGTCTCTGGCTTTAATAATAATAATAATAATAGAAACAAGTGCTTTCAATCTCAATTATAGTTGTAGCATCAGACAATTTTTGCCAAACACGTTGATTTGATTTGTCTAACTGTAATAGTGTTTCCAGTTTTGGGTGGTTCTAAAGCAGATAAGAAGCTGGGTTGTTGCAGTATAAAATTAAAGGTAAAATTTAATTAAATGCCTAATCACATTAATCAATTTTGCGGAGAATATATTATTCACATTCATTTCTCATTCCATATCATGAGGAACATATTCAAACACAATCTAAAGACAACGGAAAAATATTGATCAAAATGGAAAATATCAAAATGGACATAAGAGAGAATGATGAAATAAAATAGGAAGTGGGAAACAAATCAAAAATGCAAAGATATGGTGTAGTTATCAATTTGTGGGGACTCCGACTTTACGAAATAATACTATATTTGATATTTAATATAAGAGTTAGTTAGATTCTTTTGATATATTAAGAAAGCTAAATCATTTACATATTTATCAATTTTCTAAATCAATTTGCCTAACTTATAAATTATTATATAATTTAATCATACATATAAGTATTTCAGTGTGTGTATATATATATTATAATTTATTTATTTAATTTTTTAAATCTCCAAACCTGTAATACAGACAAATGGACTGGAGGTGGTGGTGATGATAATTGAAACGAGGACTTGTAGCATCATCGGTCAATTTTTGCCAGACATGTGGAAACTTCAAAGTGTAATACTGTTTCAAGTCTTGGGTGGTTTCTAAATCACATAAGATGCTGACTTGTTGAATTGAAGTGTAAACTATAATTATATATATATGGTTAAATAATAATGATTATGATTTCATATAGTGAATATATTTTGACTATTAGATAGAGATTAATTCAGGGTCTAGATTAATAGTGACTATCAGGATTTTTGTTCAATTAGTAATTGAATCCAATTCAATGAGGAATATTAATTAATTTTGAATGTCAATAAATATTGATTTTAAAAATCATATTAATTAATGTTTAATGTCACGATAAACATTCAATGATGGATCTAGATTCTAGACCCTACTCTACATGCCCAATCTTCCAAATTTTTGCTAGAGGGTTGTAATAAAGTAAACTTCGAAGTTACATATCATCTATGATATTTTAATCAAAATGCTCAAACTATATTTTCTTATAATTGTCATAATTTTCTATCATAAATATCAGACCTCAAAGTTATGACTGGACAAATATTAAAAATAATAAATTTATGTCATCTCATTGGGAATGGTTACAATGCTATATAGGCACTAGGAAATGCAAGGATGACGAGGGCACATATACAATAGGTAGAAAATATCTCCAGAGAAGATTAAGGTTGGCCTTTATTTGGACTTGTAGTGTTGGACCAAATTCCTTTATGTATTAACTGCCCCTTGAGTCTAAATGGGCTAGAAGAACATTCATACTCTATCTTAACCACAAAGCATTCAATAACTAGCGGCTTTGTAAATATATTTGCAATTTGATCTTGTGAGGTAACAAATGCAATTTTCAGAGTTTTGGTAGCAACCTGCTCCCAGACAAAATGATAATCAAGCACTAAATGTTTATCACGAGAGTGGAAACTCGGTTAGCAACAAGATAGGTAACCCCTGTCATGATACAAAGTTGGTGCTTTAGAAAGTCTAATGCCAAGTTCACCGAGTAAGTTTTGTATCTAAACGAGTTCCTTGGTGGCAATAGCCAGGGACCAGTACTTAGACTCATTGCTAGAGCGTGACACTGTGGGTTGCTCTTTGGTACTTAGACTCATTGCTAGCATGTGGTTCAAGAAAGGTGACAAGCCTCTAGTGGATTGAGAGTCATCTTGAGAGCCAACCCAATCAGCATCAGAAAATGCTTGAAGATATGTAGCAGAAGAGGAAAGAGTAAGATGTTGAGTCTATGTGAGCGTTAACATCAATGACTAGAGGATGCATGAAATCTCATATGATTTGGATCACTTCATTTTGCTTTTTTTTTTTCATCTCTCTTTTTATTTACTACCTATCTTTTCTTTTCCTTTATTTCTTCCATATTCTTTTATTTTCTTCTTCTTTTCATTTTTTCCATTTCCCTCATTGTTTTGACACAATTCAGGTTATTGGTTTTGTTTCTCATATGAGTCATCTTTCATTGTTTTCCATTTCCATTTAACCCCATTGTTTCATCCACAAATATGTGTTTTTATCTTGTTCCATCTCTTATTCTTCACTCCATCCATTCCTTTTTTACAAAGGATAACTGCCACATTTACCTTACCTCTATGAAAGAACATTCAGAATTTGTCTGAAATTTTTCTTCTGAGTTTTTCATCATTTTACTCCAATTTAAGTCCTCATTTTAATTCAAATGCATTCATTATCACATCCCTCAAAGATCGATTTTTATTATCTGTCTTAACATCTTCATAAATAAAGGTATTTTTTTTATAAAGTTCCAATTTTTACATATTTATAAAGATGAACCGGGGGAGTATTTTGTTTCATTTCATTTTCTATTCTTTTGTTCCTTTGTTTCATATTAGCACGTGATAGCATCAACTCCTCCAATTGATGTCATATTTTATTTTGCTTTATTTTTTATTTATGTTTCATATTGGCATTTTGGGTGATCACAAGGATATGAAGCAATGAATTGTGTATTAACTTACCCATTTTCCTCTTTCTTAGCCCATTGATACTGGAGTACCAAGTACGGACATTCTGAATCTCTTATGTATTATATTTGATTTGATGAAACTAATGATGAATTAATTTGTTGTGTCGTCCCTCCTTTCATTTGGGTTTCAATTATATTACCCCTTTAAACTATATTTTGTGTGTATAACTCCTTCAAACTCTAGAGTAAAATTGAACATACGCACGAATGGATTTTTTTTTATTTTGCTTTTTATATGAAGGGAAATTAAATCAAGCTTTGGTAGGGTAAGAGAGAACTATATAAACTGTAACCAAGAACGATAACAGATCAACACACAAACATGTAAACTTTTTATTAAGCATACAAATTATTCAAGTTGATTGGACAGATAAATAAGATCCATCCGGCCTATTTATTTTGTAACTTTTGTTACTATTATTATTTAGTCAGCCATATATCTCTTCTGCTTTCCTACTGATACTGATAAGAAATGGGAGCTTCCATCGTCTGATTACTTCACCCTGCAGAATTGAATATAAGAAAATGAATTCGTTAGAATATTTGTGTATATTACTACGTTTTGAAACATTCAATGTGACATTGACTACCAAGAAACTTTCGGACTAAATTTACATCTGAGCCCTTTTCAATTCATCAAGATGGGAGAAAACTTGTAATGTATACTGAATTGTTTGTGTTGTCCACTACACTAATTAGAACGATGTTATTTCGAAATTTAAATTAAATTAATTGAAATCGACAATAAATATTGTTTTACTAAAACCTAAAAAACTCTTCTAAATCCTAATTGAATAAACGATAGCAACCATAAATTGTATCCCACTATGTGAGATCGGTTATATGGATCGTACAATAATTGTTGTGCCCTATCAACACACACACATATGAATATGAATATGAAAGTACTTACTTGGAGCAGTCAGTGGTGGGGTAGACTTTGTAAGGACAGTTAGAAGCACATTTAGGGCCAATTTGGTTGACACGATCATAGTTAATGCCAGGGATATTGGCGGCCTTGTCTTTGATGCACTGGCATGCTCCTCACCGGTCGTCGGCGCTCTTATACGCCGCATTCAGAGAGCGAACACCTTGACAGCACAGCGGTGACACCTCTCCTCCGAGCATGGCATAACTTATGCATGGTGTCAGCCATATGGTCACCTGATCACACGTCAAGTTGCCTTTAACCTCCATAACACTTCCTCCTATAAGCGTACAAGCCATCACCATGGCCAACACCACATTCCTCATACTCATAGTCATCTCTACAAAATTGTGTATGTGCTTTGATTAAGGAGGGATATATAGAAGAAATTTTGGGATGTTTCATAACGTTATGGTCTAGGGGTTTATATAGATTTTAGATTGGTAAGGGTCTTTGGTGTTGTCACTATCAGTCTAAGGGCGGCTAGAGATTAGTCAAAAGCAGTAATATTTTTAATTGACAATTATTTAAAATATTATGATCGCTCAAAGGAGGGAACACAAATTTATTTCATCCATAATATATATTTGGATATGTGAGACACTTATTTCAGGAAAATTTACATTGTTAGTTCTTTTAATTTAACCTGATTCCTAATCAAATCTTTATAATTTTTCTTTTTATTGGGTCCTTATAAATTACGTATCATCTAAAGGCATTAGTCCATATGTTGATGATCTGTTGATTAAGGTTTATGTAAATACGAGAAGTTTTTTTAATGAAAATAAAATGATGGAAAAAGGTTTATTTATTGTCAACATAACAATAAAAAAAAATTCTTATGCTAATAAACATCTCATTGCATCTATATAATTAACATTTAATCTGATATCTATCTTGTTTTTATTCAGAACTATGTGACAAAATTAATTCAGGTATATTGAGTGAGAATCTAGTCGTTGGCCAATCATGTTGTTTCTCATTCAAATCAACAAATTATGAGTTTATACGCTAATATCTATAATTGAGGAAACTAAAAGGATTCAATAAAAACTACAAGGATTTAATTAAAAATAAGATGAAATGATAGAGCCTTACACATTAATTTTTCATTTATATATATATATATCTGGCATTCTTTACTATTCTAATATGTTCGAGAGCATTATCAAGTCTTAGATATTTTTTCCAAGTATATTGACAGTGAGAATATTAAAAAATGGTGATAAGGTTAGAGTTACGTGAGCTGATTTATGAAGTAAATGTGCAATTATTTCTGACTAGTTTGCAAGAGATGACAAAAATGAAAGTCCAGAAAAGCTTTTCCGGAAATTGCGCAGAATCAGATTGATTTTCGTTAGTAAACAGAAATGGCGATGGGACAATAATAAAACTTTTTAATGAATTTATTTTAATAGATACATGTAATATTCAGGTTTTCAGTAACCGGATATAAAGGCTAAACAAGTAAATAAAGATTAATTAAGGATCCAGTGGATGAAAATAAAGGAAATGAAGAGGGAAAATGTCATTTGTCAAGTATAAAACAAACGAGGGTAAAATAGTCGTTTTGATAAAGTAAATGATAAAAATGTTATTTTAGAAATTTAGGGGATCCAAGTGTCACTTAAAAATGAGACTAAAGGGATATTTTGAATAATGAGGGGTCAAATTGTCATTTATAAAATTTAAGGGTATTTTGGTAAATAAAGAAAAGTTAAAAAGGCATTTTGGTCAAAGTTTAACCAAAATATCATAAATTTCCACAGTCCCAAAAGATAAAAAAAGTTCACTAATCAGTAGTTGAGGCCTTGTTCAGATCAAAATGACAAAAATAACATTTGCGGGAATTTTAAAGGTTATTTAATATTTGTATCTTTAATAAATAAATAATTAAATTTAATTATTTAAAATATCCATAGACCTTAGATATCTGATATCAGAGTAAGGGAAAATAGCTCAGAAGTTATAGTGTTTGATAAAATTATTTTTAAGAGAAAGTTAGAAACATTTTCCCTGAGCAAAAAGAAAAAGCCCGGAAAACCCTCGAAATCTGGTATTTTTAAAAATTAATTAAAGGTAATTCTAGAAGCAGAATGAGGAAAGAAAAATCATGAAAGTGTGCTATGAATTTTGAGAATTTTTGGTGAACTTAAACAGGTTAAGTGAGCAAGGGATTCCCAAAAAGTAATTCGAGTACGATAAAGTAGCTTTAATGACAGTTAAAGTAGCTTTATCTACATAAAGAGATTGTGTGGACCGAATTCCACCACATGTCAGCTTTCCAATGGCAAGATGAAAAGTAAGAAAAGATATTTTAACCATGTGGTAGAATAACTCAAATTATAGTTTAAACTCCTACACTATGAAGTATAATATATGTGATGTGTAATAAACCAAACATGCTAAATTATTAGGTGAATTGGATATAGGTATGTAAAAGAGAAATCGCAAGCATGTAAAATAGTATTAAAGGGTCCAAAGCCCTTAATATGGATATAAGTTGAGGCAACAGTAAAAAATAGTAAATGAAGTTCAATTGGTACAAAATTTTCAGAAAAATAGTTCATATGGCAAGCTTTAAAATGAATATAAGTTTGCTAAAATTTGACTTATATGAGAAAGTTATGGTGGTGTAAAGTAAAGAGAAAATTCTGGAAAATGACTAAATGAATAATGTTTATTCACAAAATAAACTGTATTAATTAGTTAAGAAATTGGCCAAGTTGGTATTTTTTCTTTATAGAGGATTTCATAAGCTTCATCTAAAGACTTGAACCACTAGATTTGAATTTTCTATAATAAGTTATGAATTTTTAAAGTTAGCCAAAATTTCAAAATTTACCAATTAAATAGTAATTCGGACGAAAATTTTCCAATTAACTTGTTTAACCATTTCAATAATATTAAAGGTATTTACGTGGTTTAATATTGATGTCTAATAAAAAGAAAGAATAGTAAAGTGTTACAATATGTATCTCATTATCACATATAAAAGGAATTTGTTCAATTGTCTCTTTGTTCATTATGATTTTAATGACATCTTGAAAAAATTATTAATTCACTGCTTCAATTTTTTTGACGTCACCCTCGCTATAATATTGATGTTTTATTAATTCATCATTCCCTGGACATTATTATGTCTACTATAAAAATAAGAAAAATGCAAATGAAATTTGAGATGACAGTGATAAGTAAGATAAGATAAAATTTAAGAGGAAGAGGAAGTTATCTTATTCCATTTTGACGTGTACAATTTGTATTACAAATAAGTCAATTTATAGGTCTTCAACGTCAACCAAAAAATTAATCAAAAAATAAATCTTTTCAAGTGTACAATATGTAAATTTGAGTTATAAAATAAAAAATCTTAATAATCATTCATTGGAAAGGTTTTAAAGTATAAGATATGAAATCTCAAAAGTTGGGATATGTCATGGACATTCATATAACTTAATATTTATAATAGCATCAATTTTTAGTTGTATAATTTTCTTCATTATATTTATATAAAGAAGCTTAAGTTGATATGCCATTGCATGTTTCTGTCTACTCCGGGCCCATTAGCTAGTAATACATTGATATTTTGGATTTCCACTATTATTGCCATACCCATTGGTCTCGATGGGCTAATCCATTTCTGGAACCCCAAACTTTGTTTAATTTAATTAATTAAGTAATTCAATTATATAATTTTCAAATTAAATTATTCAGTTGATTTTACTGGAAATATATAAATAGGAAAAAAAACTGATCATAATTTTACTTTTCAATATAGCAGGAACTTACACCCTTATGGTTTTCTAAAATTATACTGAAACAATTAGAGATTTGGATAGCTTATATTTAATGAAAATGTTGACATTCAAATGAATGAATATTGAAGCTAAATTAAGTTTGGATAGTATATATTTATTGAAAGGTAAAAAACATGATGATGACGACGGTGGTGGTGGTGGTGGAGACCGTTGGATACTCCTAGTCTCAGAGATTGGGTGGTTGACATTCACAAGAAAGCCTTAGTAAGAGTACGGGGATGATCATATTTTGTCAAAATTAATTATTTTTTATATAATCTCCACAGAAAAACCATGCAAAAAGAACAAAATTAAGAAATATTGATTTAGCTTTATTTCTTTAGTACTTTTGCTTGAATTTCCAAAGCATTTAATGCATTTTTGACCAATCATGACCCTTCTTGAGCTTAATTTGGAAACTAGAGTTGTTGATTTTGATTAGCTTGATTTTTGGTGCATTTGCCATGAAAAATGATACAATTGCGCTTAATTATAATCATGAGCAAGTGATACTTCAAATGTTTGTTATTTCATTTCAGGAACTTTGGCAAAGGACATTTGGAAGCACCTCTTGAACATTTCACCGCAGCACAATTCATCATTCACCGCGGCCAAAGATCAAGTAGCAGAGAAACCTCAAGTTCACCGTGGCGAATATCGCGCATCAGCATTAGATTAGGCTCCAAATGGAAAGAATAACCGATCAATCTCCTTGGATCCGACCCAAAGCAGTTAATGCACCCTTTTTAGGGTAAATTTCGAGACATCCACCAAAGAGGGCAGCCACCACACCTCTGAAACACTCTCATCTCATCCCTTTCAATTTTCTCTCCTCCTAATCCACTCAAAACCCTAATCTCACCTCACTCTCATCTCCCATATCATCATGCACTTCCATTCTTCCATCCAGAGCCTTGAGCTGCGTGCTATGAGTAGCTAAACACCTCTCTTCTTCTTGGAGATGAACGTGGCTTGAGTTCAAAGTGCTAAAAGGGGGTAGTAGTTTTAATCAGTGTTTATGTTATAGATTGCATAGTTTATAAGTTAGGACATGTGATTTGTACGTAAATACTTGGTCTTGGTCGAGCCAAACTTAGATTACTTGTGTATTGATTTTGCTTTGTGTTTGATTTGGTAGAGTGAAGTTTGATTTCTACCTATTCAATGAGATCTTTGTTGTTCTCTTTTATCTTCCTAGTTGTGGTTGATTTTGGAGGTAATATTGTGTTGAGTTGGACTTTTCACTTGGCAATTTCTTTACACACACTAAGTGTTTTTAAAGGATTTCATGGAATGGAGTTCATTGCATGGAATTTCTTACCCAGTGATTTATTGGGGTTTTCATTACGAAACTTAGTGTAAAACTACTGCTTTCCCATTTCCAAGAGGAACTCATCATTGAATATCTTTTTCTTTTTCAAATCTGATATCATTACATTCCCAAAATCCAAAAATCCCAAAAAGAAACTTTGCTTTGTATTTAGGTTCAATTCCATACAATTTTGAATCAAAAATGGTTTCACTTTTAAAGCAAACTTAACCACAAGCTAACTAACTAGTGGTGCACGAGGCTCCGTAGAGAACGACTCTAGGATTGCACCCTATAGTGCAATACTTGGAAATCACAAATTTTTTGATCCGTTTCTAAGTGTAATATCCACCCTTTTCTATAAACTAACGTAGAGGCCAAATCGTCAGTTGAGAGATAAAACAAGGCTCAGAAATAAAAGTACAAAAAGAAGAGATGTCGATGGATCAAAAAGACCCTGGTCAATTTAGTCCTAAGGCTTTGAGATTTCTAAGGATTTAAGCCAGGGACATAAATGTCATTAGATATAAAGACCAAGGGCAATATGGTCATTGGATAAAAGAGGCCAATCCAGTAGTTAAAAGTCAAGTTAAAACCCGCGGATAGATAGTTCATAAATGGAATAAATTTATAGGCCGGAAGTCGCAGAATCAGAATTGGCCCAGTGGATGGAAGTTGGTAGGAATATGAAAGTTAAGCATGCTCACCCCAGGAGCAATTCCAGGATAGGTGACCTCCTGGGAAGTTGCCCCACGAATATCAAGGGCCAAAAGGTTAAGGGCAAAATGGGAATTTAAGAAAAGTTAGATTGTGAAAGGGCATTTTGGTCATTAAGAGAAAGTGTAAGGGCATTTTGGTCATTTCACCAAGTCAAAGTCAAAGTCAACAAGTCAAACAGTTGACCAGGAATCAGAAAAAGTCACAAATGCCCAAGAGATAGAGCAGAACTCGTTGATTACCAGTGATTCAACCGATTGTTGAAATTCGGTCTGGATGAGGAATTATGGAATTTTAAAGATTTGAGGTTGAAAATATTTATTTAAGGTATCAGGAGTTCCCTA